>LIEC01011560.1:0-15587 GCA_001925005.1 Drosera capensis | reverse complement strand
ATTCCTGTCGCACGTTTTGGTGATTCTAGCTAGTATTGCAATCTATGACGGGTTCAGAAACCCATACCAACGTTCATTGTTTTTTTTTTTTTTTTTTCCATGTAAGCTCTTGAATACTTGATAGGTTTATCTCATCGCTTATGCTTTTGCTTGCAGCAAAATGTCTGTATTCTATTCCAAGTCTTTATTGTTACTGTCTTGCCTTGTAACGTGTTAAAAAAACTTGTGTGTGAACAGGCAGGAGCTTCTTCTAAGTTCTCAAACGCAAGTGATGATGGAAGTTCAAAAGAGTCAGGTGGTGGTAAACGGATGAAGACACTCCTGAGTGGTCTGGAAGAGCTGTGGGATCAGTTGCAGTGTGCGGAAGAATACAATCCTGGCCAATTCCTGCAAAAGCTTAACAATGGCTAATGGCTAATTACTTGTAAGCAATTTTGACTAATCCTGAGATTTTGATGTCAAGTCTCATATATCTTATCATTCATTTTCTTTCTCCCTCCCTTCCTCTTGTTTTTTGTTTTCCTTTCAAGTACATAAAGCCCTTTCGAAATTTGAGAGGATGGAAAAATCACCTCCTTATGTTAAATATCAGGTTGATGATTTATTTTTCAGCGCCATTTCATGGGGTTCTTTTGCCCAAAAAAATGATTTTCTAGAAAAAGATGAGCTGGATTAATGCTGTTTTAAGCTTGGATGGGATCATCTGTTCAGTGCGCATTATTACTAGACGGTGATGGTATCTTCTAGCTATTTTTCGAGGAGGTTATGTCTTGGGTCCGGCATCGAACCTGCCTTCTTTTTTTATGGATGGAGTTGCAAGTTTGACCCTCGTGTTGTATTTTATCAGTTCATTGCTAAGTCTATTGGATTAGAATTCCGGTTGCTGTAAATAAGACGAGATGTGTACAGATTCCTGCAGATTCCTGTCTTCTTCTGTTGAGTCAGTATATAAAGAAATGTTCAATGCCCAATGCTCCGATAAATTGCGTTAATACGGATTCCACTCCAGTGGATCTGTGTTATCCTATTTGCAGTGTAATCTATTGCATTTCTGTGTATTCGTCTTATATTCGTTCTCCGGCTCCTTCGCCGTTTTAAAAAAATATGGGAGCTTATAGCTTGATCTTACATGGGCATGTAGATTAGGCTGTAAAGGTTATTATCAAAAGTCTATTGGTTGGTTGGTTAAATGCGTACATCAGGATTTGAACGAAGATGAAGAGTTGTGTATTCATTGTTGCCTATGTTTTCTTGGCCGTGAAGGCGAATCACGCTGGCGGCTGAGTCATCATCCAGTCCCTTTAAGTCAAGCTCTTCTAGATGTCGGAAACTATGAAGAGGCGATATGGCATCTTTGCATTGATGAGTGAGGTCTTGCGGTTGCTTGTGAGCATGGAGTTCTTTAAGGTTATTCTTCTAGTCGATTTTATTTTTGTTAATATTTTTGGGAAGTTTGTTGCAGTTTTCAACGATCACTTAGGCTGTTTACTTTCTTCTCTTTATTGACAAATTTTTTCATCTTTGCAATATGGCGTCTGATGAATATGCAATTGATGGATACTTTGGTTTAGAACATTACACTTCGAATTGTAAGTGTTGATAGCATGAATTGTCTCCTTCCATCAACACTAGACTTTGATTTCATACACGGTGTCAATGATGGCACCTGTAAGGCTTTAGTGTAACTGAACACTTATCTTTCAAATAAAAAATATTCAATGTGCACTAGTAATAAAATCTTTCATCTGTCATACATTAAAAATTAGCTTTAGTATTAGTTTAGTTGCGTGATATCAACTTGCTCTTTTCTTGACTGTTGACCATCATCTTTTTGACTTGGCTCCACGCGACTCCTGTCAAATAATATTTGAACGTCGTACCACGTTAATGCTTCTAATTCGTCGCTAGCATCAAAAGTTCGATACAATGCTTCTGAGCTCTTGTACGCGTTAATCACACATAACATGTCAATATGTGTATTATGATAATCTGTTTAAGCCACACAAATGTTTTTTTACCACAAAAGGGTCGTCGCGTCGGCGTTGGACTCACCAGTAAGTCGGTCATATATAGTTTTGACCACAACTCCATTAAACGTTTGCTCACAATCTCACATAAAAGAAAAAAAAAAAAGTTGTTACTTTAGAGATTGTACAACAATACCATCACGAAATCAAGAGCATGCATGGCTAATTGCCAATTTCTACAAAAACACATCAAGAAGCAATACCAATGCACAAATACACGAGGAGTGGAGAAGCTTTATTCTGAATATAAAACGACAGAATGACACGACTTCTCCGAAATCATTACTGATAATTACGATGAGTACTGAAGCTCACTCTGTTTTGTGTATTGTTCATGAGAACTTGTCTATGTGATGGATGGACAACATGCATGCGATCAATCGCATACATGAATAATCTCATGAAACAATACACAAAAGAGAGTGCACCTAGCACCATTTCTATCTGGGATTACTCCTCACGCATCACCACCACCACCTAGCCCCATCAGGGCTGCAACAGCGTTGGCTATGTTCTTCAATATCTGAGCCTTGATCTGCCCTCTTCGTGGAATCGGCCTAACCTCATAAGAATAACTATAAGCCATCTTCTTTGGCTCAAATGGCTGCAAAAATGGATGAATGATTCGATGAAAGAATTGATTAGTATTGTAACAGAGGACAAAGGGGGAAAATGGATGAGAGGATTTTTAAACAAAATCGATGTCAGAGAATCTGATCTGGGTATTTGCAGAATGATTCGAGAAACAGAGACTTCATGGAAGTGAACAGCGAAGAGAGCTTTGGCTAATTGGGGGAACTCAAAAGCTTTGATTGATTTTTTTTGGAAAGATGAAAGAGGTTACTGGCTTTATATGCAGAATTTGATAAGGGTCAATGGGTTCACATTGACAAGGGCCAATCGAACATAGATTTCAAGTATAATAATCGTTATATATTATTTTTTATTTTATAATAAATATAGTATTTTTTTGATGTTTTATCATAATTATAAAATATTAGAAAATTTTTATCTAAAAAAAATATAAAATCAATCAAATTTAAGTATAATATATCAATTATCTTCTCTCATAATTATTGCAGTAAATCCTACTATCACAAAAAAAAAATCTTTCTTTACAAAATTTAACACACATGTAAAATTCCGTTCGGATCAATTTAAGATATTTATTATGGGAATAGAGAATATAACCTACAACCAATAAAAAATATAAATTGTGTCTTTTAGATTAGTAACGAAATATTTCACAAAATAGTGCATGGAGAAAGACATGTTGTAAAATTTATGAGACGAAAAAAATATTTTTTTAAGAAATTTTTTTTGACATAATTCTTGATAAATATCCTATGGTCATTTAATTACACAAAAGGGCTTGGTGAATTTGTGATTAGATCCTTAGATTGAAAATCAATAATTAAGAATAAAAATTTATCTATTTTTTTATTAATTGATGAGAGTATTATTTTTTAATCTCAATCTTTGATCTCCATATCCAAAGGTATAATCACAAATCCAATTTTCCTACACAAAAATATCTAATTATAATTTCATTCCAACCTCATAATCAATTAAAAGATTATTTTTTAAAATATAATTATTATATCCAAAATTCAATTTTCTAAAATACATTAATTTTAATTCCCACAACACTAACGAGAAACTGACAATGACGACAAGATTTGATTAATTTAATTAATTAGATTTAAAATTATCTTGATTTTTTTATTTTTTAATCCAACGATTAAAACAAACGTCACGATAACTATTGGATAACACTGTATCAGTCTTTTTTTGGTTTATATAATAAAAGGGAAATAACTATGCAAAAATAAAGATTTGATGAAGCTTTGTTTCTTGAAAAAAAAACCTCCGTGGTACTTTTGTGGAATGGGGTATTTTTTTTTCTAAGTGGCATATTTTGCAAAAAATTTCGGTTCTTGTCGTGATATAATTTTATTTCTAATTCATTGGGCAAAAAAATAAAATAAAAAATACTAGTCGGCTGGAGAGAGAGAAGAGAGTAGAACGGTACAAACCCTTTTGCTTCGCGCGTAAGGAAGATTAATTACACACCTAAGGGTGCGTTTCGGTGTAAGACCCGAAACGCACTGCATTAATTTGTTTATAAATAAACTGTTGGAAAATAAGGATAGCTAAAACAGCACGAAAATGGTTTAAGTTAGATTCGCCTATTTTCATCTCTATCTTCAGCATTTTACTACGGCGGCTCCCCCGGAAAGCACGGATGCGTTACCAAAATTTTCTACTCGATCGGTTGTAAATGAATTACCAAAATTTTCCATATTGTTTGTTCCACAAAAAATACTACATCTCCACATAAAAAGTTCAAAATTTCCATTTATATCTTTTACAATACATTATATTATCTCGTCCCACTATCACTCCTTCCGTCTCATATTGTTTGTAACGTTCCACAATAACTGTATTATTTATTGCATATTTTGATATGTTATTTTTTATTAGTAAACGATATGATACGAACATTATTTTGTCCCAAACTTATAGTTCGTGATATATATATTATGTTTGATATTTTATGATAAATTTATAAAAAAATCGTTTGTTCGTTTCAAGAATCATTTATAATACCATCATCTTTTTTACTTATCATAAAAAGTGCAATTTTTTGAAACGTAGAAAGTATTCTACTGACACTCCGAATTTACAGTGGGTAAAGCTGGGGAGAGATTTGTCACAAAATCCAACTCTTGTATCAATAGACATTCGTCTATGGGTTATAATTTTTCCGTAATTTTCATTTTTAGATTCACACAAGTATACTAGTCGCACAAAAGGTATTACACGGCTCTCTTCTTTTTTCCAAAGCTATCTGCTCTTTAGACAGTACAAAATACATACAAACCCCACTTCCCCATTTATAGGGTTGTCGATATGTCGCCCATATCCACCACCCTAATTGTTCAATAGCAAGAAACTTCCCTATAAGCTAATGCTATAACTTCACGCTTTTTATACGATGCTGGCTCTGCCAATCATTTTTATGACACGCACAAATTTCCCAAAACAACCAACTATCACTTGATCCGCTGTTCAGGTTCTGATCCATTCCAAGTGAACACACATGCTGTGCTAATGAACTCCATGCGATCCCAAATATATAGTCAGATTCTTGCACAAGAGCACCAACATGATATCGACTTTTACTGATAGTAAGGATTGCAAATTAGGATAAATGGTCATACCTCCCTGTGCCATTACTATAAAAGACACCGCCGAAGACGCCTTGATATAACGTTATATATGAACTTCGGCAGGCTAGCATTAGGTCGAGGCCTCGAGGGCATCAGTATAGCAGTTGCAAGATAGAAGCCAACGGACACCATCGAGTCAGCTAAGTAGTCCTTAGCCTATGCACATGGTTTAGTAGCGAGAGAAGACGACTCACAAATCTCAATACATGGAATTCAACCATTCATTCGAAGAAACAAACATTGATATATCTCATACAAGGCTATAACAGCAACCGAGATGTCTTAATAAGAGTCTCCACATCATAGAACCACAATCTTTGAATTGAAACGACTAAGAGACCAGGCCAAATACTTAACGCGAGGAATCAGATAAAAAAGAATAAATAGAGTAGTTTGATGTCCAAAATGACAGCTTCCCAAATCTAATTAACCATTCAGGAATAAGTCCTATTTGCGAATATAACGGGCAAACTAACTAAACTGCATTTCACAAGCGATGGGGAAGTATATTAAAAAAACAACTTGAACACTCATTCTGGGTACATAAAAGAGATCAACATAAGAAATCATTCATCTCACAAAACAAATATACCCACCCACTTGCAAATTTATCCGTTACAGAATGTGCCTACAATCATTAATCAACGATCCTGTCTCGCAATCTATTGAAAGGAAAGGTGCCACACATATCATACAATACACTTCCTATATGCCAAATGTAAACGAAACGGATATATCATAAGCAGATGTAAGTCATGTTACCTCTGTAATGGAAAACTAATCCTTCACATGCCGGTCTGTAGACCCAGTCTTTGCATCACCTGCACCCCTCAACTCGATTTTGCGAACTCATAAACGTTTCAATATATCAGTTACACTATACCGTTATCAACCATCATTAGTCTTCATATTTTCTACAGCGCAGCAGTAAACAAACCTATATCTGGAGATTTCTCCGATAACTCAAAATGTACACATTAGCCAAGAGTACCCCTAGATATTCAGAAATCACAATGCCAATCTGGCTCTTCCTCAAAGGATCAGGTAAACAATAAAAATATACAAATTCTGTGGTTCGGCATTCTATCGACGGTTAAATGTCAGAAAACAACAAAATTCGATTGAAGGGTGAAAAGCACAGAAACTAGAATATGCAATCTTCATATGACTTCCTCGTTTTCTATTTAAAAAGATTACAGCAGTTACACACGGAAAAGTATAGTCTCAGATGTCTCACAATCACATCACACCTACAACTTATAGTTAAAATGAGGTGGAGATATCATACTGATGAAAAAAACTCTGCAATCAACACCTGGTTTTTGAACTTCCAACAGCAAGCAACACCACATACCGCCGAGGATCGTGGACCAAAAGCCATCAGATACGTTTCTACTGCATCTTTGTATGTCTCTGTATTTACTGACTTTGCCTGAAAAACAATGAAGGCAAAGAGTAAAAAACCAGGCCATGTGCTATCTCTTTATGCCATTTAGTACATGAATGACATCAAGACAAGCAAAACACAAAGTCAGTATAGGCAGCAGATGGAAGTTTCAACTTTCAAGAATACAAATCATCAAATAAACGGTGTACATGCTAGTCAACATAACTATGGGGTTAGTTCGCATAAATAGGGGTTAGTTTACGACATTGCATCAGTATGGAGCTAGATTGCAACGCCGTGGGGTGAGCTTGAATTAAAAAGTTAAGTCTACTGTCAGGGTCAGCATCCTAGAGGAAACCTAGGCACCCTAAGCCATCATCTGATAGAGATTCCAATAGGCATGACTGTAATAGATAATGGAAACAAACTTAAGAGGGAAAAAAAATACAGGGATGAAATATGCAACAATTTAAAGAAAGCACAATTTTTATTCCATTCGACCACACAGATTACAGAAAAAGACCACAGAAGAAGGAAATTGAAAGCAACCTGCTACAGGAAATACAACCCATACGCTGGAGCTGCAGGAACCAACTTGTTGCCAAGGAATGGATACTCTTGCTAGCTTCAGCTCAACCTGTTGCCGAATATACAGCAACAGGTTTTCATCTATGACTGCAGTCAAACACCTCTTGTATGACGAACCAGTCATAGGTCCATTTCACTATGAACAAAGCAAAGCAGCCAAATACATCTGGCTACACCAAACACCCAACTTCCAGAATGTTGGATTCCCTCAATTTGCAACGCAATGCCAGCCACAGTGTCTCATCTTATCTCAATAATGCCATCATTGGGACAAAAGGTCAGCAATCATCCATCAAACATGTTCTGACCCAAGAGAGAAGATAAAGCATAAGATCACATCCCAAATGACCTGTTATACAGGTTAGCAGAGTTGGGCATTTGAAACTTGGGATCTTCATAACCACCATACAATTTGTAACCCTGTCTCTCATTCCTGAGGGTCTCTGCTATATCATTACCTGTCTGAAGTTCACTCCAAGCATCCCAATGGCCATTCGACATTACAGAATTTCTGGGCTGATGGAGAGACAACTGTGAGAGAGGACATATATTCCTGGCTGCTGATTGTTCGATATGCCTCGAGGCAAAAGCATAAGCATCGTTTGGCATTGCAAAACCATCAGTAACGTTACCATATCTAGGGTTTTGGTGAGAGGCCAGCGACGAATGCATCAAAGGCTGAACATTTACAGAAGCTGCAGACTGAGCTGGGAAAATGCTCCGCAAATCAAACCCTAAATTGTTCATTCCATTGCTATGTCTCCCGTTGCCAACTGCCAATATAGCCGGATCCAAAAACTCAATATCTCCATGACCGCTCGTGTTTGCACCCGACGATATTTGGTACGTGTTTCGCAACAGGGAGGATGCATCAGGGGAATGGACACCTGCAAAAATGGACAAAATATGCCAGATTTCAACCTCAATAACAGAAAAGAGCTTATCCAACACACGAGTTCATCATTAAAAATAAAATAAAGAAAGAAAAAACCAAATTGATCAGACTGCTACACCTGATTTGAAGTCCATGATTAGAGCATTTCTATCGTGAGAAGAGAAACCCGGAGGAGGTAACCTACTTGGCATGGAAAAACCAGGAGGTGCTGAGATAGGTGATTTTGTTGCTGAAAACCAGATCCACAAGATAGCATCAGTAAGTACTAGAAGCCGCATCATAACACAATTAACAAGTTACACAACAGAAAATGGGACATAAATCTAGGGAAACACCAGCTTAGAATTTTGGTATTGAAACTCAAATGAATTCTTACTTGAGGAGAATCCAGGTTGACTGCTAAAAAAATTGTCAGACTGAGGTGTGACATGTTGTTGTAATCCGAGATCAGTACCAAGTGAAGGCACATATGTCTCTCTATTTTCACTGTATGGTTGGCTTAATGAATTTCTTAAAGATCCTTCCCCTGATATGTTAACTGATTGCACAGCATCAAATAATGGTTTCCTTGCCTCATCCTGCCTTGCAAACGAAAATCTAGACTGGTTGCTGTTTTGAACTTTCTGAGAGCTCGGTATGCCAAAGGTCGCATGTGGTTTATCAGGTTCACCCAACAATTTAGCCACATTATGAGGGGATGTCAAGGATTCATCCCAACCATCCAAATCCAGAGAAAGAATGTTGGATATAATGCGGCTCTCTATATCCAAGTTATGGTTGGGGTCTGCAGTAGCCACATGACCATCAAATCTTCCCCTCTGGATCCCTCTCCCTTCATTCGAGAGCCTATCATCCATGTATGAGGAGCTGATAAAAATCTCCAAGTGCCCATTTGATAAAACAGATGCAGCAGATTCTTCCACTGTTGTCCCGAAACTAGTGCTAGCATTTTTATCTACAAGCAGGAGATTTGAGTTGTAATTAACAGCATCATTTGCATTAGCATGCTGCAGAGTGCTTGCAAACTGATTACTCAAAAGACTACCAGAAGATGATTTTGCAAGCGTCAAACTGGATGATGATGATGCATCAACAGGCATCTGTATACCAGGGGTCTCCAGAGTTCCAGAGAACATATTCTGTACTGCAGGCGGGATAACATCTGATCTCCAATCAAGACCATCGCTTGATGTATTATTGAGCTCACCTGCAAATGTGGAAGCTTTGACCACTGGTTCTACCAACCGTTCATCAAATTTCTTAACATCTCCCAGCCGCAAACCATGATTTCCAGTTAGTAAAGGCATATCCCAGTTAAATCCATTACGTTGACGGGACTTAAAATCATCAACCTTTACTTGCTTCTCCGCACTTACAGATGAAGCATCAGCACTAAATTTCTGAGGCTGAGCATCATGAATTGTATTATCTTTCTCAACGCATGAGAGATCAAAGTGTTCGTCAATACTAGGAGGGCCACTGGAAGAAACTCCAATTCCCTTGCTGATATCACTAGTTCCGAAAATGGTATTGTGTAGCAAGCCAGCTGATACCACAGGCACAGGAGCTGAAGGAGTGACTGAAACATCTGATACATTCTTTCCAGGATTTGTCCCATTATGGAACTGCAGTGGTTCCACAGATTCTAACTTACTATTGGGTTGCCTTAGACCACTTTCTTCCAGACGAAGGGGCTGCTTTCCCACACCAACAACTGATGTCTGCGTATTACCTGGAACAATAGAAGAAATTGCCCCTGATCCAGATGGTTCAGAATTATGCTTAGAAGGTCCATTTGCAAAAAACACGCTTCCGCCTGCTGACTGGACATTTAATGAGTGTGCTGCCCTGATACACAAAAAAAGGGGGTTCTTAGCACGAACAGCCATCGCAGGAAACATAAAGGTCAGCATATCAAAAGGCTTACCAAGAAGCTGCAGGGGGAAGAGCACCGGTCCGGCAAGAACTACTAGGTGGTGTAGAAGCCCTAACAGCTGTTACAGGAGTCTGTGGACAGATAACCATCAATTACACAAGATTCATCAGCATCATGAACATCAGGTAACAATATAACGGTTTTCCCAGGTCTAACACGTCTTTAGGTCAAAATTAAGAATCACTATCTGAAACATTCGCCTCTCATATTCCCATCAGAAAATTATCAATTTTACAAATATCCAAGTTGCACAGTAGAATAAATGCACTTCCATAGTCCAGTTATGATGTTACTTAATGCACAAAAGACACAGATATGATCCTCTCATGTAGAGCTTATGTATTATTTTTTCAAGTAATTATATATACTGAACAGGCCATATAGACATCGTGTGCAAAAGAGCCTTGATTACTCAAGACTGAGAGCACCAAGTAAATCCATCACATATCAACATCCACATAAAAAACTGGATATGGTTTCACGCAAACGATCATAAAACAATTCTAGTCACTTCAGTCCAAAGTCATGAAAGATGACACTATAGCATGGAACTACATGGCTGGGGTATACAAATAAGGTACTATCATATGTAACGTCAGCTATTGGCTATTGCATTTCAAAAAATTAGAAGAGTGGAGGTTCTTACATTTGTAGCACCTTTAACAGCAGGCTTTGCAGAGGGCGCAGAGCTGTTACTGCAATAGTCATCTGATGGGGGAGGCAATACACTTCCAGATCGTCTTGGCATGTTGTTTACACCGGCAGTAATTTGTTGGGGTCTTCTACTCGACAAAAGAACCATTAAACTGATAGTCAGCAGTGGTGATCACATTAGGAAACTTATCAGCAGAAGAACCAAAAAAAAAAAAAAAAAGATTGAACTCCTGAGAAACGAAGATTGAGATATAAATCAGTCTTTCCTAACACCTTAGAAAGAAATCAACCATGACTCTAGAGACAAAATGACAAGGTAAAAAACTCGCACAAATAGACAACACTGTTAACGAACTGCATCAGATGCAGCCAGTTACATCAGCTATCAACACACATTCCAAGTTATGTGTCATAGTTACTAGTATTATATAGGAAACTACTTTATCTTGTTACATTGAACACAAATGATATTTTAGAAACGACTCTTATTTCAACCTAAGCGCCAAATTGAAACATTTCACAGATCGCTTCATTGTGGTGGCCAAGAGTACTAAGAAAAAAGATGCACGTAACTAATCCACAATAAGTCGCTCTAGCCGATATAATATACATATTGTATATTTTCATTAGAATATGCAAGGAAATAAACAATATTTACACTTGCAGAGAAAATTGGTTAATATAAAAAATCAACAATTATGAATACAAAAGTCAAAGCTCACAAATCTAAACCAATCAACCCAACAAATAGAAGTTTAACCAAAGAACATTAGGTACCTTGTGTAAGATGAAATTATCTCATCTTTTGAAAAACTATCATCTTGGGGACCAACCTCGTGCAAGTATAGGCAATCAGGGTTGTTGCATGCCTGGATGAAAAGTGGCTCAGCGATCATTTAACACCAGACAGCAACAAGCAAAAATAATACATATTGATTGTTGCATACCCCATTTTTCAGCCATGCATGACAGTACTTAGTGGTTCCAAAGCATGCCCTGTGAAAGACAACTTAACCATATGTAATTCTGAAAATGTAAAATCATGAAGGATCCTTGCAATAGTTTGGCAGTTATCTACCTCAAAGATCTCCCCTCCAATATAAATCCATGAACAGACTGAATGCATCGAACTGCTTCCTCTTCTTTTGTGTATGTAGTATATCTGAGACCACAATAACATGATAAAGTGCATTAACATAAAATATACCATACGCCAGTGATGAATACTAAAGCCTAAATATTCACTTGAAATTCAGGAAACCTAGGCCAGAACATATAAAGAGGCCACTATTCCGTCAAAACCAAACCATGAAGGCTTGGAGTTAGCTTCACTATGAATCACAAAATTTATGGCACTAGACAAATGAATTTTTTTTCCTGATTGGCATAAAGTTAGCTTTAATGTTTGATAGCACATCAACTTACACACAACAAGTACTGTTTGGAAACTGCTGGACACTACCACCAGATGTACGGGATATAGAAACCTTTAAAACCTTCCCATACTGACCAAAATATTCGTTGCGCTGAAGCAGCTGCTAAGAGAGGCAACAGAGAATGAGAAAGAAAATATACACAGATGAAAAAAAAACAGGCAAAAGACAGAATAGATTATATACATCTTCTTCCGCCAGATTAAGCGGTAGACCAACTATATAGACGAGATTCCGTTGAATCACTCTAACACTGGTCAAATGTTTCCTTGCTTCAGTAGCTTTACTCTTCGCCTTTTGCGACTTCCTTCTTTCCATGCTTATTTCAGAAGCTAACCTGTGATTATAAAACTCATGCAGTAGTGAGTACCATTACACAATTGATCATGGAAGTAACACGCATGGAAATTTATACTTGATAAAATAGAAAATAAGTGACCTTTCACATTTAGCTGCCATCCCCACAATCTTCTCCTTATCATAAGGAGTGCGACAAGCAGGACAACGACCCTCAGTGTCATCCTTCTCAGCCATGTCCATTATGTGATGCCAACACCATACACATATCTGGCAAAAGTGGCAGATAGAAACATCAGAGTCAAGCAGGGTGTTTTCATAAAAGGGTCAAAGAAAACTACAACACAAGTAGCAAGTCATTTTAGAAGAAGATGGTAAAAAATTTAGCAGTTTTATTTAACATTTGGACCATTATAAGGAGTACTATTTCATTCTAATTTTCGCATTCCTTACGTAGAGGGAGCAAGGTTGCAAGACATGGTTATACTTAAAATTAATGTACCCAAACGTGAGAAATTCAAATCACATATATCAAATAAGGGAACATGGAGACAGAACACAATAATTCTTTCCATGAACTACACAACATCTACCCTGAACCAAAAAAGATCGTTCAGTTGTTAACAGTGGGAACGAAAGAAAGAAAAAAAGAGATATCAAACCTCATAACCACATTTGCAGGGCTTCAACTGCTGGTCAGTCAAATCCATCTCCTCGGCACAAAGAGGACATAGCTTCTCACCCTCATCACTCATGGTTGCACTGAAAAATCCAATGATACCAACCATCAGGTACACAATAGCAGACTCAATCATCACACACTGACAAAACTGGAAGCCTAAACATTGGAAACTCTTAACTTGATAAAAAAAACTACCTTTCACTATAACCATTCACCGGCAAAGGTGCATATTCAAAACAGAAACAACCAAAACCACAAACAAATTGACATCAAATTCCAAATCAATATTTTCCCGACCTTTCATAGACACTCATCAAAAGTTTAGGAGAAATGAACCAGCGACCGAACCATTATAATTTGCACCTTCTCATACACACCATTACATCTAAACCTCTACCAATCATAAAACATCAAGAAACCACATTTTTTTTTAATTCTTTAATTTTTTTTTTAATTCTTTTGAATATACAGAAACCGAAAATACCTCTACCACTGCCACCACTAAACCGACAAAAAATCACAAAAACGACACAAATCATGATACAACAATGCCGCAACAAACCGAAACAACTAGGGCAGCAACTCACTAAAACCGAGAAATCAATTAGGGTGTTTGACAAACCACCACACTTCCGATCAAGAAGATACACAAATCCAACCAAGCCTATCAAAAAATCTAATCCTTACAATCAACACATACAAAACCACTTCACCGAATCTCAAACCCTAAAAACCACCAAAAACACTCTAAATCAGGACCAAAATCGACGATCCTTGAAGCAACAGAATCGAAATCGAACACGGCATCGATTGGAATAGTCGGAATCGAAGTGAATCGAGGAAGTAGAGAGATGCACTCACAGTGAGCGGATCGGCGGCCGATGAAGAGCAACAACAACCTGCGAAAATGGAACACACAAGAGAGAGAAAAGAGAAAGAGAAAGAGAAAGAGAATATGAAGCGATAAAGAGAGGATCAGAAACGCGAGATGGAGAAATATGAGACTCACTGACCAAAAAACAATATTAAATAAAATGAAAATAAGAATAAAAACCTCAGAGAAATTAATGAAATGGAGAAGGAAAATAATATCCATTTGTTGCCTATGATTTTTATTTATATTTATATTTGAGTTTATATTTTTTCTTTGATTTTTCTTCTTTGCTGTGGTGTTTGTAGTGTTGGTGTTGGGCTGTCCCTCATCACTGCGTGGTTGTCAATTTAAATAGTGGGGACTGGTTCGAGAATGCCACTGGGGTTTTGGGGTATTTACGGTTTTGCCTAGCCTGGAAACTGACGTGGTTTGATGACAGGTTGGGGAAAGGGGGGGAATCGCCGGTGGTTTGAGGGACAATGCCGAGATTGCCCCTGGATTTTAGTGGGGTGGCGGATTTGGAGGGGTAGAAGTGGGTATTGGAAGATTTTGCTTTCGATGGGATAGAAAAACCATAGTAAAAGTGTGAATAGAGATGGAAAAGTCAAAGTTTAGGGATAAAAGTTAGTTGGATTTTCTTTTTATTGATATTCAACAAGAGACAAAATTAAGATCACTCATCATTTATAGTTCTTACAAACAGAATAATGCAGATTGATTTTTGATATGTGTTTAGTCGATTGCTAGTTACTCTTAAATAAATAACGAGAATAACAATTTTTATTTTTTTTTACATATAGTCTAATCTAGATTTATCACTACATACAGTGAGAAGATTAGGAGAACGGGTTAGAATGAACTGATCATCTAAAAAACGAGAGTGATGAATTAGCAAATCGATGTAAGGTTCTATCGTTATACTAGACTAGTAGTACCAACCTAGTAGGAAAAATGGATTGATGCATGTTTGGTTGTTTTACTAGTAGCTTGACCTCAAAAATCACCATTCTAAGTCAATTAAGTCAAATTTATACTTTTCAAGCAATGCTTGTAAGAAAACTCACGAACAAATATTGAAATGTGTTTGATGATTTCCACTAAGGTTGTGAATTTGCATGAAGGGTTGCTCGTTCCTTAAAAATCGCGGATGAAGACAGCTCAAGATCGTCAAAAGAGCCATGCTGACGTGAGAAGAAGACGACTAGAGTTTTCAGTTGACGATCATGTTTTCTTGAAGGTATCACCTACTAAGGGTGTTATGAGGTTTGGGAAGAAAGGAAAACTCAGTCCTCGTTACATAGGTCCATTTGAAATCCTAGAAAGGATTGGTGAAGTGGCCTATCGGTTGGCGTTGCCGGTAGGGTTAACTGGCGTTCATAATGTCTTTCATGTTTCTATGTTAAGGAAATATGAACCTGACCCTAAACATGTAATCCAACATGAGCAAGTAAGACTCACAGAGGACCTATGTTATGAGGAAAAGCCGGAGGAGATAGTAGATCACATGGTGAAAATGCTCAAACGAAGGCAAGTGCCACTAGTCAAGGTACGGTGGACCAACCATACCACACGAGAAGCAAC
>LIEC01011559.1:33340-60337 GCA_001925005.1 Drosera capensis | reverse complement strand
ATCATCCATAAGTGATTTTGAATTTCAATTGGGTGCCTAAGATTCATTTGACAACCGTACATGAATGTCATGTTTTAATATAAACTCAGATAACTAAGTCATAGTTTTAAAGTATATATGTAGAGCCAGACACATTAAAACATGTCATCTATAAACTGTTACTCATTTGACACCCCTATCACACTGCAAAGCCAACGATCCATCTCTATAGAATATTGCAAAACTAAGCATGAAAAATTGTGCTGCTACCAAGTCCAAAAACAACTCAACATGCAATGCAACAAATGCATAATCAACACATGAACAAGAAAACTAGATATCAACCCAAGACAATACCCAAATGAAAACAACAATCAAAGATAGCAAAAAATGAGGAAGTACATGTATGATTAAATAATGAGAAGGATGAGAGGGCGATTGCCCTAGCTGTCGTCGGTGATATCGGTTTTAACGGACGATCCTCATCTGGTGTTGGGGATGGGAAATAAAGGTCGCCCACGCAAGATTAAGGTTGGTCAGGCTACAATGAAAGTTCAGGAGTCGAGAAGTTCTCAACCTAGGGTTAGTGACTTGAAAGCCAAAAAGAAGTTAAAGGCAAAGATGAAGTTGGTATCACTAAATGGAGGTTTGGTTGACTCTGGTAAGGTGATGGAGAAGAAGGGTGATCAAGAGACGACTGTCGAAGCCCTGTTGTTAGTAAATAAGAAACGTACTTGGGCTGATAAGGTTGAGATGGATGTGAGTAAACAAGATGGCAACCTAGATGCTGAGGGAGATTCTAGGAGAATGGATGCCGACTTTGTAACCCCCAAATCGTATGCTCAGGTTGTTGGGAAACCAGATGCCTCTCCATTACTCTATAATAGGGATATGCAGCAGGGTATGAGCTTATCCTATGTTGAATGTCCTGATGATGAGATTGTTATATCTCTTGAGGATGTGATTGAGGAACCATGCTTAGATAGGGTACATGGTAGGTGATTGGATCCCTTTTAGTGCGATGCTTGGGTTTATAAAGGCTCAATGGAAGGATGTTGAATATCCTAAGGTACTATTGCAGGATCATGGGTATTATATCTTCAGGTTTGCTTCTGAGGACGATAAGATTAGGGAATTGGGCAGGTCTTGGTTTATGCGGTCCAAACCCCTTGTGCTTCATGAATGGACTCTAGATTTGATGTTCGATTAGGAGGTGATGGACAGTTTCTGCTTGGATGCAGTTCCCTGAGCTTGATCTTCAATTCTGGGGGAAAAAGGCTTTAGAAAAGTTGGTAAGTAAAGTAGGGAAGCCGATTTGTGCTAACCATCTAACTGCATATAAGGGGAGGATTTCTTATCCCAGGATCTTAGTAGATGTTAACACTAAGTCATCTTTTGTCGAGATGTTCCATTTCCATGGCTCTGATGGAAAACGTTATGCCCAGGAGGTTTTCTATGAATGAAAACCTATCTTATGCAATCGATGTAAGGAATGGGGACATGTTGAATAGGATTGCCATTTAAAGCCATGCCAGGTCTGGAAGCCTAAAGTTCAGATCCTGCCTGAAATTATGAAGCCTGCACTTGTCAAGACTCATGCTATAGCTGATAAGGCCGGTCTGTTGTTAAGAAGAAATCAAGTGGTGTCACCAAGGAATCTGTTCATGATCCGCAATCTGATAACATCAGTCTAACTGTTCCAGACCCTAGATCATGGATAAATTAAGGATGCTTATGCTTCCCTTTTGATGAAATGATTTGTTCTTGGAATATTGGGGGGGATTAATAAGTCTGATAAGCAATGTGCTCTCAGACACTTCATTTCTGCTAATGCAATAAGCCTCATGGCATTACTTGAGACTCGTGTGAAGGCGAACCACTTTTCTAAAATTAGTAGGGCTTCCTTTGATGGATGGAAATGCATCAATAACTACTATTTCGTAGTAAATGGTAGAATTTGGCTTGCCTGAGATATGAATAAATGGTATGTGAAGTTTATAGAGGCTTCAGATCAATTTCTTTCTTGCAGAATTCGTGTCCTTTCTGGCTGCTGTGATACTTTTCTAACTTTTATATATGCTTCAAATGCTGGCTCTGATAGGTCCAAGCTATGGGAGGACTTAATCAGGATCAGTTCAGGAGGTAATGAGCCATGGTTAGTATGTGGGGACTTCAATGCTTTTATCAGATATGAAGAGAAGATTGATCACGAGGGCATTAGCATTGAACCTTGTATGGAACTACGGAATTGCTTGGCCATATGTGGTTTGTTTGATCTTGTTGGCTCTGGTTGTGTTCATGCGTGGTTTAACAATCAGGGAAATGATACTTGGATGAGAATTAAGTTGGATCGTGCTTTGGGCAACTTTCATTGGTTAGAGGAATATGAGAATGCTTCTTTTATTTTTCTAGAGCCATCTTATTCTGACCACTGTCCTGTCATTGTCTCAGTTAAGGAGAAGTACAAGTTTGCATCCTCATTTCGTTTCTTGAACTCTTGGTTGAAACACCCTTCTTTTCTGGAGTTGGTGGAATCTGTATGTAGACAAAAGGTCAATGATACTAAGCTTAAAAGGCTAAAAAAAACCCCTTTAAGGACCTTCATAAAGCACACTTCCCAGATCTGTCTCAGTATCAAAGAACAAGAAGCTTTCCTAGCTCAGCAGCAAAGTGCTCTTCGTTCTTCTTTTAATGAAACTCAATTGCTGTTAGTTCAAAAAGCATCTCATGTACACTCTTTATACGCTGCTGAAGAAGCTATGCTCAAGTAAAGAGCCAAGGATGATTGGCTCATGCTTATGGACCGCAATACTAAGTCATTAAGGAGAGGAGAAGACAAACTCAAGTCTCATGCATTTTCACTGAGGATGGCTTCTGCCTTAATGATCCTTCTCTAATCATGGAGGAAATGCAGAAGTTCATGATGAGCTTGTTGGGATCTACCAGTAAATCTTCTTATCAGTTAGACCCTAGGGTGGGGGTGGCTTCAATTGGCCCTTTATTAACTGAAGATCAGAAGAACTCTTACTCCTTAAATTTAATTCCGAGGATTAAAAAAGGCACTTTGAGACATTGATGATACTAAGGCACCAGACATGGATGGCTATAATGCATTATTTATAAGAAGAAATGCTGGCATTTGGTAGGGCCCGAGGTGTTGCTGAGGTTCTTGATTTTATCAAGTTCTCAAAGCTGTTGAAAGAGATAATTACTGTTTTATGCATGGTGGCTAAGCACCCTCTTGCTTCTAAACCTTGTGAGTTTAGACCGATATCCTGCTGCAGTAAAATCTATAAAATCATCTGTAATATGATATGCAAACATCTGGACACAGTATTAGAGTACCTTGCAGGGTATAATTAGAATGCGTTTGTCAAAAGGAGATCCATTCTCCTAGGTGTGTGGCAAAGATTGATATTAGAAAGGCATATGATTCCTTCAATTGAGATTTTTTATTACAATGGCTAGACATGTTGGGGTTTCCCTGTGGTCTTGTTAATTGGATCAGGGCTTGTATATCTGAGGTGACTTATTCTGTAAATCTCAATGGGAAGCTTGAGGGGTTTTTCATGGTAAAAGGGGCTTACGTCAAGGTGACCTCGTATCTCCTCTCCTATTTGTAATTGTCATGGAATATTCCTCCAGAATGATGCTCTTAGCTGGTACCTCTCCCTAGTGCAGTATCATCCTAAATGTTCCAGAGTTAAACTGATAAGCCTATCATTTGCTGATGATCTTATGGTATTCTTTAAAGCTTATCCTCAGTCATTGTTTGTTTTTAAGGAATCCCTTATGATATTTGCTGAACTATCAGGACTGCACACAAATGCTAGTAAAAGCCAACTATTTGTTGGGGGGTTTCTTCTGATATGAAACAACAGCTGTTGCAGTTAATGGGAATGGATGATAGATGATGGAGTCTTTCCTATTCGATATTTAGGTGTGCCATTATCTTCCAAGAGGTTGCAAGTAGGTCAATATTTGCCCCTCACTGTTAAGATCACCAGTAGAGTGACCTCCTGGACTTCTCGCTTTCTTTCTTATGCTGGTAGATCTCTGCTTGTTAAGGCTGTGCTCATGACTATTCAGCTATATTGGTCGCAAATTTTCCTTATTCCTACTGGGATTATTAATGAAATTGAAGCGACATTGAGAGCCTTCCTATGGTCTGGTGTGGCCTTAAATAGGAGGAAGGCTTTGGAGTCTTGGGAGAACCTATGTAAGCCTTTACAGGAAGGGGGTTTAGGGTTTAAAACCCTTAGATTATGGAATATAGCCGTTCTATTCAAGCAGATCTGGGCAATAGAGAAGTCCAAGTAGAGACTTTGGGTGAAATGGATTCATGTGTATTATCTTAAGGGCACTTTGATATGGTATTACCAGCCTAAGGCCTCTTGCTCATGGGGTCTGAAAGCTTTATTTTTTGCCAGAGATGCCTTGATAGGCTTTGTGAGATTTGATCATGCCGATGTGTATGGCCTTATAATCAGAATGGTTCTTATTATGTGGCATCCGGCTACAAGGCTCTACATCCCCCTGGTGTTAAGCTTAAATGGTGCAAGGTGACTTGGTATAATGTAAGGCCCCGTCACACTTTTATTTCTTGGTTATGTGTCTTAAACAAGCTTCGCACTTCTCAATGGTTGTATGAGCCCAATGTGATAGACAATGCAGAATGCGCATTTTGTGGTAATGAAATGAAGACAAGAGACCATTTGTTCTTGTTGAGCTCCTATTCTCAGGAGGTGATCAAGCTGGTGTTGGGTAAGTTAAAACTGAGGAAGAATCCTGTTTCTTGGAGGTTGTGGTTGGAATGGCTTTAAAGGGTGGCAAATGGAAAATCCACAGCTGCTGTTAGAATAAAAAAATAACGAATGCTTTCTTGATTTACTACTTGTGGAATGAGAGGAAGTTTAGAGTCCACCACAAAGAATGTAGAAGTCCTCACGAGCTGGCTAAGTTAGTCTTGGCAGATGCTGGTTTTGCTGTATGATGATCATGTGTTGTGTTCTGTTTCCTGGTTTAATTTGGTAGATAGTTTTGGAATTGAGCTTCATGTACGCATAGCACTCATATGATGTAAACGATACTTGTTTTTATTATCAATAAAGTTTGTGTTGTGCGGAAAAAAATGAGGAAGTACCTATATTGAGGGAACCAAATAATTGAATCCAGCAGGCATCACCAATGATACAATATTCAAACCTCTAAGATTTCAAGGAACAACACAGTCAAACAACTACACCATATAGGGCTACGCCTCTAATGCTAGCCGGTATCAAGCTAAGGAGTCTCCACTGAACAAGAGGCCAATAAGAGATGACAAGTGTATAATATATTTGGCCATCAAAACTCAGAAAAAAGATGTCCTTGCCAATAATCTGATATTCTACGACTGCAGATAAAGCATGTAAGTAGGGGATGATTTTGCATGATACAAATTACAAATAAAGAACACTCAAAGTGGATGAAAATACAATTCATGAAGTTGGCTGCTGATATAACTCATTCAATAGCACAGGTAAAACGACTAAGAACTCGTAGTTATTATGTCAGTGGGGCAACAACGCGACCTGAAGGCCCCTAAGACTCCTACAAAACTAGGGGAGGTTGCCTAGTTCCCACAACAAGGCAAAGCCCCGACAATACTACAACTTCTAGAATTTTATCATTCTTTAGAGCACACTTTTAAACTGGAGTATTAAACTTTGAGGATACCAACCACAACACAAGTATATTCTAGTGCTAGACCATAAAGTCGACATACTAGACAAATTCCGAAAGCCAAACAGACAGCTAATGTACATACCAAATATACAAAGGTTCGGGTCAATTTGACCATCACCGTAGTGTCATTTATCGCTGTTCTATACTTCTATAAGTTAACAACATCTATCATGAATCACACTAAATTCAGAGAATGTCAATATCACAAAGAAGCATAAAGAGGGCCAACGCAGGCGCATACTATTACCATAATTCATATAGATACATACAGGATTTACATACTGAAGAGGCAATCAACTTATTGGATATAACAGCATTCAAAGTATTCATGTACCGAAAGTTATTCAGGACATTTCTGACAATTTGATCAATTTAAACTAAAACGTTCATGATCCTAATACTTCTGTTCCCTTCCAAGATTTGAAACTGCATATTCAAATTCAACAAAAAAAATGAGATCTAGTTACATAATTCTAGCACTAAACTAGTGCAGATATTAGCTTCCACACATTCTTATTTAAACAACTTGAAAGAAAAATGCTAGCAACACATCAACCATATATGCTGTCCTCTCCTCTAATCCAAGCATCAATACCATCATACTAAACCTACACATACAATTACAAATAAATGATGCAAAACGAAACAACAAACTCAGACTATCGGTCTCCACTTCGAATCAAGCATCAATGAATCCAAACCGCGACAACGAATTTCTACAAACATCATCAATCAAACAAACATGGCATCCCAAATATCTCACTTCAGAGCTCAGAAAACATCCCAAATTCTACGGCATGGATCGGATCGTTCAATTATGAAACGAAAATAAGAGGGCAAGTAGAAAAAAGAGGAAGAACTTGCCAGTAATTGTACGATCGCGACCGAGAAGTGAAGATTGAAGGAAAATGAATAGATGATTGGATGGATGGATGAATTGGGGTTTCCCACTCGAAGACAAACTCTTGAATGAATTATGGAATTGAGAAAGCACCACATGGGCTTTCAAGCCCGGAAAATATGGTCCGGCTCTGCCTCGACCCTAGCCCAAAAACATGGGCCTGTACTTTTTGACATGGGGTCAAAATAGCCGGACTGCTTCGATCTAACCCACAAATAATTACTACTATTTTCAATATATAAAAAATTACTTCTAAGATGAGAAAACTAGGAGCACGTATTTACATTCCAAATTAAATCTATTATCCGTCTTACTTTTAAGATGAGGAAACTATAGATGTATATATATTTTACAACATCTTATCTTTCATTATTGTCGAGATAAAATTTGACTCGTATCGTATGACAATAAAATATGATTTTTTCATAAATTTATCAAAAAAATATCAATGATGGATTTTATATACTTTTAATTATATATATAAACGAGGTGAACAAAAAGATTTCACTCAGTTGTAAGTCGTCCTTGACTTTAATCGAGATTCGACACCTCTTAAACGCATCACAGTATATAGGCACCAAGTAAGAATGCGTAGATGCCCTTACCGCAAGTCCAACAAAATCTTCGCACTTCTTACTTGATTCGTATGCCAATAGTTGCATTTTACTATACGGATCAAACACAAGTTACGCAAATGCATTGATTATACTAATCTAATAGCAGACACAAAACGTAAATCAAAAGCAATGGAATCAATAATGGAAGCGCAACAAGAGGAAATCCATGGCGGCACAGCCATCAAAACGGCGCAACATCGGGTTGACTACTCCAACAAAACCACACACACGTGAAAACCTCAAGTTACTGTATTATTGAGTTATGAGTTGTATGATCACGATGCATTGAGATCTTGATCCTAAGTCTATAGTCTATACATATTCACGCTTTGGGATCATCTTATTGTTTTTCTTCCCTCGAGATAAGCTAGCTAGTTCCTGCCTGTCTTGTAAGTTGTAACCCCTTTGTTTAAGTGATTCATATATGTGACGTAATTGTAAGAAATATTACATGGACTTGGGTGTAAGAGTCTGTCTTTGTGATACCTTACATCGAAAGGCCTTATAAAAAGTATGGATAAAAGCCCGATCCTGCTTCAGATTGTTTTAGGTGCTTTAGATCGTTTAGTGAAACAACACAACTTATCAAATTGGGTTTTCCATGAATTGCTACAGGAGAAAATGTCTAGCATATTTCAAAACATTAACCGATAAGTTTTTGAGATAGTGTACTCACAATTTATTTTCTTTGTTATAAAAAATGCTGATTATTATACCAAATTACTACTCTTTGTTTGATGAATTTGATGCAAATTCAAAGCAGGTCAGCAATTAGTTGTATTAATTCCGCCAAACCTGGCGTATTAATCGTACTTGGGAAGCCCAATTTTACTTGTTAATCGTATGAGAGGCTCCCGACACAAAGTTTGACCAACATGTGAACACGAAAAGTCCGATTCGCCCCTCACCTTAAATAGTCTGCTGATTCTGACCACGAAAGTTCTATTCTGATTTGTTATCCATTCTAGGCAGTAGTAAACAAATACTCCTCCGATTAACAATCTACGTACACCATTGTCCATTTTTCTGGTTGTACTAATTGTAGGGTCATAAGATAGAGTCAGGCTTTTGATATGCTCTTTTGTTCCAAAATGATTACATCTATATATATACGAATTTTTAATATAGAAAAAAAAATAACAATAAAAGTTTTTCATGACAACAGTAATTGACAAAAACAAATTGAAATCGATCATTCTTTTTATTATTTTATTTTTTGTTTATTTTTTGAATTTCAAAAATAATGAGATTTTGTATATTGCTCCTGCCCATGAACAATTTCTCCGGCTCCTTTTTACCCTTATCACAATTTCAGCCTCACGATCTCCCTAACATACATATCTGCTAAACGATCCTCACTCCAAGAAGTCTTGATGGGGAGAAAGTGAGCAAATGAAGTGAACAAGTGGCTTATTAGCAGCGTCTCATGTTAATAACGTTAAGGTTGCAGGTTCAAGATTTTCATGGACCAATGTTATACAACTTATTTCAAAAACACGTAGACATCACCTTATAATCAAATCCCTACCCACCAAGGTAAAAGATCACACATACGGGATCTAAGACTAGTATAACTTATGACATGACATATTTTGTTACCAGATCTAGTCCATGAGGTGTTGCCAGGAACGAGGTTACGAGACTAGTTATCACACCGAAGAGCGCAAGAATCATCACTGCTATGAGCAACAGATCAAGGAAGTATTTTCCTAGACGTATTTCTTTCTCTCTCGATCTCTTCTTCTTCTTCACAGCCCATTTCATCTTGTACGTGAGAGCAACATTCCACAATCACAATACATAACTCAAATATTCCACAAACACATGTGTTACATTCATTTTTATGGCTGGATAAATCATTTCATTCCCTTTCATTGGTAATAGATATAAGTATATCCTTTCATGTCCTAGAAAATTTTATAAGTCTATATCCCATATCTCATTCGATACCTTTTCGGAAATCCCCAACGATCTCAAACTGTAAAAAAAAAAGTAAAATAAAAATTACGGTTCATATATTAAGATTCCGCAAACAAAACAGGAGTTTGAGCATTAGAAAACTCAAATAGCTTGGCGGGAAAAATCCATCTCTTTTCTAGGTTCAATATAAACTCAATCTTCCTGAGGATTGGTTCGTAAGTTTTGAGAAAAGTTAAGGTTCACATTTAAGATCTATTATAACACGCAAATCCACGTCACATGTTATCAAAACTCAAACCAAAGACAAGTTTATTTTCCTAGCTTTCAAGATTGACAAAAACACCTTTCCTTTAAGTCAAGACAAGTACAAGTGTCTAATAAGAACAAGGCTTATGTACTTCTTCACATCTTTGAGTTTCAGTAATATCATTTGAGATTAAAAAGAAAGTGAAACCAGTTTTCAGAATCAACAAATAATTTTCAAAGCTAGTAGACCACAAGGACAACCATCTTGGCAACAACTCTGAGACCATGTTGATTAAATGGATAGAAAACAGCTAGCCAGCAAGTAAATTAATTTCGAGTTTGAGGTAGGTCATGAAAACCAAGTCACAGAGTTAACTTGGAGATTCAACAAAAGAAGCATCGCATATGAATATAGATCTGAGAACTACAGAAGCAATTGCCAGAGCTGCAACTCAAAAGGACCATCATGATAACATGAATATAATGAAGTCCAACCAATAAACAATTACTTCAAGTATGAGTCTAGACAACAACACCGAAGCCCCATATGAATACAACATCAGAAAATGGAAACGATAATCAGCTTCGGTTGCGTGGTTTTTAGCGCAATGGTTGAAACCAACATAATAGAAACCAAAGGGAACTCAAGTAACCCAAGAAAAAAAAAATGTACCAACTCCGAAAGAGCCTGATAAGGAACTTGAGACAGTGTGGAGGATGAAATGCAACATGAGAGACCAAGGATGAATGCTCTGGTGGGGTATTTGAGTATCCAGAAGGATAATCACGTATATTTCCTGAGTTCAAGTAAAATTTAGAAAAATAACTTATTCCATACAAGGCACCAACAATGATTATGATGTGGATTTCATAAACTCTCCTTCCAATGGCACCACTTGCTTTTACACAAACAAAATAGAAAAGGCACCATGGCTCTAGCACAGAAGATTAGCACATTTCAACTTCAAAAACCTTTCAAAACTTGCCTCTCAGGATTAAGTTAGAAGCCTGCCACTTAAGTTTTCTCAGAACAAACTATGTGCCACTTTCCAACATGGCAAGAAAACAAAGACAAGCTTTAAAAGTACCAATACTGATCAAACCGATAGGAATGTGCAATCCTTCCACTTGTATAAAAATTGATGAACAAAATTTAGGAGTATAAGGTATGATGTTGTTAGTGTGCTTAGGCTAAAAGTTAGGTAGGTATTTATAGTCTAGGTCAGATGTAGGAGAGCAGACGGCCACAAATGAAGAGCACTATATGGGCCACCAGATGCAGACTACTACAGAAGATTTTGGCTAAGCAACTAAGGCATGCATGGGATACAAAAGACCTGCAAATGCTTCATGATCTAAGATTGAACTTGCAAACGAGGATCAACACAGTAATGCATCAAGTGTAGCTGATCTGGGTAGAGACGAGGCTGTTGCAGGGACTGGGTGCAGACGAAGCCTCACAGTACTGAGTGCAGACTAAGGTACAACAGATTGAAATGCAGCAGATATGGTTGCTGGGGTTTAGGTCAAAGGACTGAGGCTCAATCAAATCGAAGATTTGAGGTTCAAAATATGACAGTATGAAGATCTGAAAAAGATGAGCTGTCAACAACAGTTGAGGCTCACATATGGCAAGCTGTCACATCAGGTCCTGTACATAGTCATGGGTTCCTCAGCCTATAAAAAGGGATCATTGAGGCTTAGTGAGTAACGTTGTTGAATAAGTGATTGAAAGACAAGCGTGCAAAGCAATCAGAAGTTCAAAGATTACTCAAGTAAGCCAAATTGTGAAGAATACAGACAAAAGAGTTCACTAGTCTGCGTTGAAGAACACTAGTTGCAGCAGGGTTCAGTGGTTGGATCTGTGCAAAGATTTGGGTTCTTCATCTTTTGCACAAGTTAGCTTGCTTGTAAAACGGTGTTATCTTGTAAGTCACAAACAAGAAGATAGTGAACTCACCTCTTTGCTTGACTAAGCTGGTCACCAAGGGAAGACTGGACAAAGCTCTCGATAATCAATTGATAACGAGTGACAGAACCAATATAAATATTATGTTCTTTACTTGCTTTCATTGCTTGAAATATTTAGAACTGTTAGGAATCGATTACTACAGCCAAATATAGACAAACGTGTAAATTTTAAGTCTCTCCTGTAGATTATCTCAGTATTCTATATAGAACAGTAATGTTCAAAGTTATTAAATCTGCTGCATAAAAGAAAATATTTTTAAATAAACCTATTCATCCCCCTCTAGGTTGAATATTTGAACCTAACAATTCGTATCAGAGCCTGACTTTTCAAACCTTATAGTTTTGGAAAGAAAAGGCCATTGTTTTAATATGCAAAGAAGTTATTAACAGTTTCTTTTTCCATAGAAAATATGGCTCCACTAAAGCTACCAAAATGTCCCAACAGCGGAGAGCCACCAACATGTTCGTTAAACAAGTTCAATCATTGGAAGCTGAGGATACTGGCACACTTGGATTCCATAGATGAAAGGATGCAAGACATCATCACTGATGGATCATACATTCCAATGATGCCAGATCCAATTGATGCAAGCAATGAAGTAAAGAAGCCAAAGTCACTTTGGACAAGAGAGGATTGGGATCTGGTACTACTTGACAGAAGAGCAAGAAAATAGATATTCAAAGCTCTGGACGATTACATGTTTGAAATAATGGTTCACATGACTACTTCAAAAGAAGCATGGGATGCTGTACTACTCAGAAACGAAGGAACCAATGAAATCAGAGAAAATAAGAAAGATGTTCTGATGCAGCAGTATGACTAGGTCTCAATTAGATCTGATGAGAACCTAACCAGCTTCTATGAAAGGTTCAATATACTCATCAATAATCAGATCACTTGGTGAGGTATGGAGTACAAAAACCATAGCAATAAGGGAATCTAGAGACCTAACAAAGATAACATTGGCTGAACTAAATGGTGTACTGCATACATACAATCTAAAAGTTGAGCAGAAAAGACAAATAGACGAAGCCAGGAAGAAGACTCTAGTTTTTAAATATCAAGAGAAAATCCTAAAGTCAATGGCGTATGAGGAAACCAGTGACACCTCATATGCAAGTGAACAAGGCTAATATGAAGAACTTGCACTGATGGGAAAGGAGTTCAAAAAGCGAATCTCAAGAAGAACTTCCCACAAAGACGAAAGAAGCTGAGAAGGAGGTCAGCTACAACTATGGCAAGCGAGGACACTTTGTTGCATAATACAGACGACCCACACAAGAATCGTCTACATAGAAATACAAGAAGGATTACGGCAAAGGGAATCCCGGAAGAAAACAAAAAAGCAAAGCCTTTACTGCAAAGACATGGAGTGAGATAGACTCTTATGATGAAGAAATAATCTCAAATGCTCAGCTCTGTCTGAGAGCAAGAAATGACGAAAAACAATAAGTATTTGACTTTTCAAACTTAGACGCCACCCTATAGGAATTGAAGGAAGCACTTCAAGAAACCTCTGAAATCTTTATTTCCCTCTCAAGGGAAAAAAAAAATTTCAGCTAATTTAAAATCTCAAAGAGAATTGCAATCAAGCATATAAAGAAACCAATAGCATCCTAGTCAAAGCTCAAGATGAGTTAAAGGAAGCAAATGAAAAGATAAAGCCTCTCAATGCAGGAAACACTCACATTGAGCTTCAAAAGCAAGTAGACACTTGGAATAGAAAGACCCCTGTGTTTGCGGAAAATGCTCAATGTAGGTTAAACCTGTAATGATAAAGCCGGGTTAGGTTATAATGACTAGATGAATAATAAAGCAAATGAAAAATTCATCCCTAATAAGAAAAAGGTAGAGTAACTCTCCTCAAAAATCTTGCAGAGGGGTAATGCCTCTACTGTAAAAGGAGTGCAGAAGTGCAAAAGCTCTACTGTATTGTTAGTACAGTAGAGTATGGTCTCTACTACTCGAACCTAGAGGGTGAAAATCTGGAGCATACCATCACCACAAACTGATATAGAGTACCATAAGATGCAGAAGGCCATGAATCCTAAGAAAAGGATCAATGAAAGGCCTTATGAACTTCAGTATGTACCTAACTATTCAGTGTGGAACAACATCTCCAAGGTAACATGGAGAAGGCCACACTTGAGGTACATCTGCTCATGCCAAACACAGTAGAAAAAGTGGAAAAACTAAAGCAGATCACTCAGAAAAATAAGACCAAAGGTCTACTATTACACATGTGGTAAGCTCGGCCATAAGTCCTTTGAATGTTAGAACTCATACAAGAAAATAATTCAAGTGTGGATTCCAAAGACTAACAAATGAGGACCCATATGAGTGGATACCATGTATGAGCTCTCTATGTTTTAATACAGGAAAAACAGGGCAGAATATGGTATCTCGACAGTGGATGATCAAGGCACATGACAAAAAACAAAAACATCCTTAAAGACAATAGAAAGGAATAAGGACCTCTAGTCATTTTTGGAGGAGGAAAGGCAGGTAAAACTAAAGATTATGAAATATTTGATACAGGTTCCTTAATCTTTAGAGATGTATCTTATATCAAAAGTTTGGAACATAACCTGCTATCCATTAGTCAATTGTGTGATAGAAATTATGATGTCTCATTCACTCATAATTCATGTCAAGAAGAGACAAAATCACACAAGAAGTCAAATTAGTATGAATAAAAAAAGGAAACATTTATACAGTAGATTTTGACTCATCACAATCAGAACAAGTAACATGTTTTTACACAAAAGGTACTGAAGACATAAACTGGCTATGCCACAAAAGATTAGCTCACCTTAATTTCAAAGATATAATCAAACTATCCGCAGAAAACCTAGTGAGATGTTTTCCACAAGTAAAGTTTAAAAAGGATAAACTATGCAGACCATGTCAAGAGGGAAAGCATACTAGAGCAAGCTTTAAATCTCTAAATTCATCAGAATCAAATGGAATTCTAGAATTATTACATATAGATCTTTTTGGTCGAGTAAAGATAGAAAGCTTAAGTAGAAAGAAGTATACTCTAGTTATAGTAGATGATTACTCAAGATACACATGTGTAATATTCCTACATAAAAAGAGTAAAACTTGCTATCTGTTAACTAGATTCCTAAGACAAATTCAAAATGAAAAAGGGATTGAGGTAATCACAATTAAAAGTGATCATGGTATTGAATTTTATCAAGCATGATTAGATACCTATTGCAATGATCACGGAATAACACACAACTTCTCAGCACCAAGAACACCTCAACAAAATAGTGTAACAGAAAGGAAAAATAAGCCACTTATAGAAACAACTAGGGCAATCTTGCTGATGCAAACCTACCTAAAAGCTTATGGGGAGAAGCAATAAACACAACATACTACACTCAAAATAGATGCAATATACACAAACTACATAAAAAGACCCCCTATGAATTATGGAAAGGAAAGACACCAAGTGTCGAATACTTTCATGTCTTTGGATGTAAATTCTATATACATACCAATGACAAAAATCATATAGAGAAATTTGATCCTAAGACAGACGAGGGAACCTTCTTAGGATACTCCATAATCAGTAAAGCCTTTAGAGTGTATAATATAAAAACACAAACGCTTCAGGAGTCAGTACATGTATCTTTTGATAAATCAAAAATATCGATGCGAGATGCTAATTTCTTTGATGAGGAATGTGCATGTATAGATGATGAACAGGATATAGACGAGGGTATTGAAACTACAGATAAGGAAGAGTCATCTGCACACAATGGAGAAAACCATAATATAGCAGAGTCAAAACAATCTACCAAGCAACAACAATAAGAACAAATAACTGATGAACAAAACAAGGGAAGATGGATCAAGACACACACACAGAACGTTATCATTGGAGACAAAGATGCCCCTGTTCAGACTAGAAAGGCAACAACAAGAGAATGCATGTCAACCTGCTTCATATCTTTAATAGAACCAAAGACAACAAGTGAAGCCTTGAGTGATCCAAACTGGATCGATGCCATGCAAAAAGAACTGAATGAGTTCCAAAGAAATGAAGTATGGTATCTAACACCAAGATTCAGAATTTATCCAGTTGTTGGCTACAAATGGATATTCAAAAACAAAACTGATGTAAATGGAATAGTCATCAGAAAAAAGCAAGGTTAGTTGCAAAAGGATACTCACAAGAAGAAGGAATCGAATTTGATGAGACCTTTGCCCCTTTTTGTAAGACTGGAAGCCATAAGGATGTTCCTTGCCTATGCTGTATATCAAGAATTCAAAGTCTACCAGATGGATGTAAAGAGTGCCTTTCTAAACGGAAAGCTGTAAGAGGAAGTATATGTTGAACAGTGTCTTGGTTTTGAAGACTTTGAACATCCAGAACATGTTTACAGGTTAGACAAAGCATTATATGAACTAAAACAAGCTCCAAGGGTATGGTATGAAACTCTCTCAACCTTCCTATGTGAGAATAAATTTCAAAGAGGAAAAATAAATACCACTTTATTCCTTAAAAAGCATAAAGAACATATATTGTTAGTATAAATTTACGTTGACAATATTATATTTGGTTGCACTAATAATAAACTTTGTGAGTGGTTTACTGAATTAATGAAATCTAAATTTCAAATCAGCTTAATGGGGGAATTAAAATACTTTTTAGGACTTTAGGTACAACAATTAGAAAGTGAGATCTTCTTGAATCAATCTAAATACCTAAAGAACACAATCAAAAAGTTTGGATTAGAAAGTACAAGCCATATGAAAACCCTTATGAGTACATCAATAAAATAGATAAAGATGAAGATTAAAAGAGAATAAGTCAAACCATGTATAAAGCAGTAATAGGCTCATTATTATAACTTACTACAAGCAGACCAAACATCTAATACTCAGTCTGTGTTTGTGCAAGGTATCAATATGATCCCACTCAATCCTCTTACACTACGATAAATAGAATCCTGAGATATCTCAAAGGAACTGCAAACCTTGGTGTATGGTATCCTAGGGAATTAGATTTTACACTAATAATTTTTTCAGATACAGATTTTGCAGGTTATAGAATTGAATGAAAAAGCAGTAGTGGATAAGGCTGTGGAAAAATTACTCATGTATCAGCTTGCAAAGGCTGTGGCAGCGAAACAGCAAGAAGATAGGCCACGGATGGTGGCTAAGCAAATAGACGTCAAGAAGATAGGCAAGAAGCCTATTGGTTTTACAAAGAATGTAGTAGTGGTGCAGACTAGTGCAAAGACTATAGACCACCCTCCAAAGAAGACGGAGAAAGTCAAGAAAATGATAACCAGCAAGGCACAACAACCCAAAATAAATTAACCAAAGGAGACTAGAAGAAAACTCATCTTCCAAACCTCAGACGAGGAAACCACATCAGATCACCCGACTGCAGAGCCGACTGGGATGGAGGTAGACACATAATCTGCATCAGAAGAAGTGCAGACTAGGTAAATTATTGAGGGCTTGTCTTTAAGAACTCTACCACCAAAGGAACATGAGTTGGTTGCACTTCATGATGTCAATGTGGCACTGAAGTATTTGAAGGCTGGTGCAGAAGAAAACCTCCAAAACCTAATCTTGGAAGCTCAAAGAAGCTATCAAGAAATTAGGAGAGGACTATAAGCTCAACTAAGTCAGGAGCTCAGTGCACAAGGATACACAAGGAAAGAGATAGAGGCTATAGAAGCCAATCTCAGAGCAATGTACACTGGGCCATCTCAAGTCCATTCTACTACAAGCACTATGGAAATTAGATCTGCTATAACTGAACTGTCCACAATAGCAATAATTTCCAATTTTTAATATTGGAATGGATTCATCTATGATTGAAGAAGATCGTCCAACAACTGCAACAGAGGCTTGGGCCATAATAACAACAACTGAAATCACACAGTCTCCAGAAAAAGAGGGGATTATTAAAGCTCTGCAAATGGCTCAAGTTATACAGGAAAGAATTCAAAAACACCGAACTAGAACCTATGAACTACTAAGAAAATCACAGCAAGAAGAAATATTGAGGAAGTCACAGAAGGAAGAAATAATTAAAGAGATCGTCATAGAGCACAAACTTCCAATTAAAAGGACATCAAGGAGTGTGATGCCAAAGCTGATTCCATCCGGACCAACCACACGATACTGAATAAATCCAGATGAATCGAAGATAGAAATTAGAGTAGTTGATGGTATGACAGAAAAAGAAATCCACAAACTACTTCAGATTCAAAAGATGGAGGCAAACAAGAAGAAAAGACCCAACACTAAAGAAAGGAAGACACTTCAAAAGTGGAGCACTTGAAATCAAGGACTAAACACTAAAGACAAGAAGACACAAATAAGCACAACTACAGCATATCGAATTTGTCCATACTCTTGAAGTGGAGATTGAACTGAAGAGATTAGTAGAAAAGCATGCCTTGGCTGCAACGTTAGAAATCTATGACTACCTATCAAGACCAACAATTGGAAGAACACAGCCATCAGGAGATGATGATTTGCCACATTCTGAATCTCATGACGACGATGATGATATTATTGATGAAGTGGCTGAAAAAGGGATTAAGGAGCACACAACAGCAAGAGAAGTAACAGCAGAGCCCTCACTAGCAGAATCTCCTATAGGAGGAGAACCAGCAACAGAGTCATCTGAAGAAGAAGCAACAACAAAGTCTTCAACAAGGGGTCAAGCAGTCAAATCACCTACAACAAACCTTCCAACTGAAGAACCTACAATGCAAAAGGGATCAGAAGCAGTTGAGGCATCACCAACTAAGGATGCAGAAAAGGCTACCTCAATGTAGCTCACAAATCTAGCAGAATTCACACAAGTAACTACGCTCGATCTCAATCTCACACAGACAGAAGAAATAGTTATAGTGAAAGAGGAATCCGCAGATACAACAGAGACTGCAGCAGATCAAGCTCCCAAAGAAGTCACAATCGAAGAAATAAATCAAAAACGGACAAGTGACACTCCCCAAAAAGGCCAAAGTCCACTGAACATCATATTTTCACTATCTTCCTCTTTAGGTATGATGCAAACAAGGGCAGATCTATTGTTTTTGGGATTTCCACAAGGATTGCTCTATAGTGGCAAATCTGGCACACAGATGATACCATAAACAGCAGCCAAAAATCTGAAATAAGCTCTTTGAGATGTCCAAATAATTTTAATTCAGGAAAGACCATCATCTATTACAAGAACAATAGCAGAAAGGGCACCGTCTACACACCAAGAATCCTTTCCATCAGAAACTGTAATAGAGTACAGACTTCGAGAACTGGATCAAGAAGTCTACAATATGCATGAATGGACAAATGATGTATTCCATGAACTTCTCGACATTATGCAATCAATTACAATAGGCTTGGAAGCTGAAAAGCAAACGAGAACAAAGAGCTTTAAAGACTTTCACGCAACACTCTTCAACTTGGCAGCAGGACACATAGATCAAATGCAAAGAGCCAATGCCATGAACCTTCAGCAATATAGACTCAGCTCATCCAACCTCAATAAATTTAGGGGATAACAATCTGCTGAACTACGCAAAATTCAACAAGCCTTGTAAGCCACTCAGCAGTAGCTTACCGACCATATTCGTAATAATGAACAAGGTTAGGACTACTTGAAACTAAACTACAATTGGAGACAACCAAGGCCACCATTGCTCAGCAGACCACTTCTTTCGAATTAAGAGCAATGCGAATTGCCATTGAAGCCATCATAATTGCCTTTAACGCTAACAAAAAGGAGGAGAAGAAGACTATAGCAGAGAAGAAGACTCCAGGGAATGTTGCAGTTCAGGGGGAGAAGTCTGTAGCAAAGTACAAGTCTACAGACTATCTAAAATGAAGATGAGTAGCTGAAACAGAATTTAGGAAGACCATCCCCATGAGGAAAGAAGAAGACATCACAGAAAACCAGAGGAACATCATCATATGCACAACAGAGGAACAACAGAAGAACATCATCAGAAGCGTAGCAAATGAAGTGAGCATCAAAAGTAAAGATAAGTTTTTCTACTGCTCTTTTGTCTCAATTTTGTTTCAAAAATTAAGATATGAGATAAGTAGTAAGCTTGTTGTTTTACTTAGGAGTTTTGTTAGCATCAATTTAGGGGGACATTGATAGGAATGTGCAATCCCTTCACTTGTATAGAAATTGATTAACAAAACTTAGGAGTATTAGCCATGATGTTGTTAGTGTGTTTGGGCTGGAAATTAAGTAGATAGCTACAGTCTAGGTTAGATGCTAGAGAGAATATGGCCAAAGATGAGAAGCATTATGCGGGCCACCAGATGCAGAATACAATAGAGGATTTTAGCTAAGTAATTAAGACATGCATAACAAAAGACCTCCAAATACTTCAAGATCTAGGATTGAACTTGTAGACGAGAACCAAAACATCAATGCATAAAGTGCATCAGATCTGAGTGCACACGAGGTTATAGTAGGGATTGGGTACAGATGAGGTCTTAATAGTACTAAGTACAGACTAAGGTATAGCAGACTGGAGTGCAGCAGGGATGGTTGTTGAGGTTGGGTCAGAGGTTTAAGGTTTAGAGTATGACAGTATGAGGATCTTAAAAAAGTGAGCTGTTAACATCAGTTGAAGTTCACATGTGACCACCTGTCACATCAGATCCTATACATAAGTCACGGCTTCATTCCCTTACTCTATAAAAAGGGATCAATAAAGCTCAGCGAGTAAGGCAGTTGAACAAGTGATTCAAAGTGCAAGCTTGCAAAACAATCCAAGATTCAAAGATTACTCAAGTGAGATAAACTGAGAAAGAAACAGGAAAAGAGTTTATTAGTCTGTATAAAAGAACAAAAGCTACAGCAGAGTCCAGAAAGGATTTATGCAAAGATCTATGTTCTTAATCTTTTGAAAAGCCAACTAGTTTGAATAAAAGGTGATCTTGTAAGCCACAAATAAGAAGATAGTGAACTCGACTAAACTGGTCACCAAGGGAAGACTGGACTAAACTCTCAATTATCAGTTGATAACGAGCGTTTGAACCAGTATAAATCCTGTGTGCTTTACTTGTCTCCATTGCTTGGTGTTTTTAGAACTGTTTGAAATTAATGATTACAGCAAAAGAGAGACGAACTTGCAGAGTTTGAGTCTCTGCCGTAGACTACCTTAGTAGTGCGTAAAGAACATGTTCATATTCACAAATCCACTACATTGTACTAATATAAGTTAATTCAACTTCAATAATGACAAGGAATTTAGGGTTTCCTTTAAATACAAAGGCAATGCCCAAGATTTCGAGTGGGATTTTTGAATCTCCTTTGTTTTGAAAGGAAAGACAAGTGCAGTAAGGCATCAAGTGAACTGTATGAGAAGTTAATAGCTAAGGATGTGGGTCAGCTATTGAAAGCAGAGATTGAATAGTACTAGTGTCAGACAAACAATTTCAAGAAGCAATAATAAACATCGACCAATAATAAACTAAAAGGAATCAACATTAGTGTAATAAGATTCATCATTATTGCACTAACCTTAAAATAACTATACTGTCCAACCAGAGTTATTTTGTTGGTTTAACAATAACCCCTTCCCCCCTCCCCCTATAATCTCACAACAAGCTATATACGAACTTTCAGATTCATTGTAGCACTTGGGAGTTATCTCCTACCCATTCCACGACGTGAAAAGTGCTACATGTTAAAAGGGGTATAGGTTAAGCTAATGCTTTTAATGATTCCCGTAGAGTAAACGCAGGATACTAGTAAGCAGATCAGATCATCTATATAAGTATAAAAGGTTTTGTCGCCACTAAAGAAATTCAAAAATTTATGTATCCAAGATCGGTACAGGGAAGAAATGGACACAACAATTAGTACCTAAAGAAATGGACACAACAATGAGTACCTATGAAAGCTTCCATGTGAGTATAGTTATCTTGGTTTACACTAAAAGTTGGATAGATCAAGACATCACGTTCACTGACTAGCTGAGTAAACCTAATTATATTTCACTAAGGAAGGTTCAAAGCCGTAAGTTTCCTCTCATTATGCGGTATCCTATGGTTTGAACGCTCTCAGTGTCTACATGCAAATAGATGATAATAGTAAATTAAAATTCTCAAAATCGATTTCTGATGAATGAGAAATCAATATGCAAAGCAACTCATATGAAGAGGAAAAAACTCATGTGGTGTATGTAAACCACATTGGAGTTTTGGTATGGTATGATATAGCTTATAAGTAGAATGGTTCGAAATAGGCTTAGGCCTCATGGGGTACCCGATTTTATGCGAGGAGAAGAGATTGGGTGAGACTTAATACACATGCGTGTGTGCCGGCCTGGCCCGGCTCAGCTCAATTCGGATCGAATCGGTCACGCGCATGGGTCTGTTAAATAGTATTCATATATATATATTTCATTATATTTGTTTAGATCTTTGGAGATTCTAGTTCTGACCATTGTATTCGAATCTAAACCTTTGTGAGAATTGTCTAGTCAACATGATAATTGGACTTGTTGTCCAATCTCTGCGCAACACGTATTGTGTCTGTCCCCCTCTGTTTGCCTATTTAAGAAGCCCCCTAGGACCATGTTTCCACACTTCCAGAATTGTGTTTCTCATCTTCTGTTCTTCTTCCAAAACCACTCCTTCCTTGTTCCCTGTTTTTCAGAAACACTGTTTGCCTCAAACATCAATGTTTGTCGAGAGAGTTCGACGCACTTGTTGGTACGCCAGTCTTCTGTATTGTAGTGTTACATCACAAAGAAAACGATCATTATATCTTGAGAGACAGTCATCAAGGATCCGTGAGCACCAGTGGCAGGGTGATAACGTCTTAAGGATAGAGTGATTAACCGTTGCCTCGACTATCTGTTCTGGTTTATTGTTTAATTCTGTTTTATTTCTATTCTTGTTTTTTCAATTTCGATTTCGATTTCTGTACTAACCTCTTAACATTAGTTGTGCTTAAGCTTGGCTAGTGGTTCGAACTTGTTATGAGCTCGGATCATTGGCTCTTAAAAAAGCTCGTTCCTTAAGCGATTCTTTAGTAAAGTGTTCTGTTCGTTTGAGCTTGACTTGTTTGAAATGTTTTATAATATTATCATAAATAATGCTATTCATTAAAATGTAAAAATTCTATTTTTTTACACTTAAATACAAATTAAATTGAAATTATATACATTTCGAGCTCGTAACGAGCCCTTATCGAGGCGAGCTCAAATTAGAGCACTAGTCAAACTAATTGAGGTGAGCTCGAGCCCGAGCCGGGTGGAGCAAGACTTTGTTCAAGTTCGTTCATTTATTTAAATGAATGTAATATTTTATTTATGTTTAATTCGTTTAATAATTGAATGAGCTTGAATGAGTTTTTGATGTGTCAAAAATGAATTGAATCCGAATTTATCGAGCTAATTTGCTACCCTACCTATCATATGACCGCATTATCTGCAAAAAACAAACCCTCTCAACCCTTCCAAATATAGTATGTGGAAAAAAACAAAACATATGTAATCTTATCTATAGGACAGTCAGCATGGTTGTTGCAAGGCGACATTTTATGAAAAAAAGGAAATAAAAACCAAATATTCTGTTTCCATCTTCCACGCTCTTTTGCCCCGTCTTCATCATTGAACTGCCATTCTTTCATATGCACACCACCATCACTCCGGCACACAACATTAATCTCACAAATTACAATTCGAAAACCATTTGGATCATATCCAGGGGACTGCGATTTGATTCCACCACTCAAACAAGGACTTTGTATGAATATGAAAGACTTCATAAATCTCATCCAAATTCTATTACTTTTTTGATATGCAAAGTCCACGATAACATCAATCTTTCATATGCAAGTCTTTAATTTTAACAACAATATTCGCAGTCCAATTGCTTCAAATCAAAAAAAAAAAAAAATGAGAATTAGGGTTCTGTTGGTTGAGTGGTTTTTTGATTCCAATTTGTTGATTTTTTGATTCCAATTTTTTGATTCCAAGTTTGGGAAAGTCGAAAATGAAGAAATGAGGATAGATCGAAATCCTCATTGCGATTTTTGAGAAAAAGAAGATCAAAAGATTTCGATTTTGGGATTTCTACGTGCACATGGTGAATCTTGTATCCATTCTGTTTGAGATTGGGGCTCAAAAGAAAGGGGAAGAAGGAAACGCTGTGTTAGGGCTTCTTTTTTTAACAAACGCCACGTTGCTGGCTGCCCTATGGAGCATACATTAGATCATTTCCCATAATAGAAAAAGAAAATGAAAGCTTCTAATAGAAATATCCTATTGCTGGATAACCTCTTACTTAGGGACCAGATTCTATGGATGAATGAGTTTAGCTAAAGTACATTGCAAAGAACAAGTGCATTATTGTTGTAATAATCGTGTTGGGTGGATGTTTGGCTTCAACGAGTACCAAATAATAGTAAATGAAGTAATGGTGAGGCATAGATGTAGCATGTGGCCAAGCTATGTGCATTGTCTTGGGGTTATGTCATGCTTAATCTTGTGATTTGAAGTTGTTAAGTGAGGAGCATTTTCAGGGTATTAAACCTCTTTGGTCCAACTTGCCTTAAATTGGATAAGAATGAAATGACGTAGAATATATATAAGGATTGAAGTGATTAAAGTTATTTTAATCAATTGATTAAATGAGTTCATTATAATTATCGATTGAAAAGGTGAGTGTAACATTATCATTTATTTATTTTTTCCATTAGAAAATAAAAAAATAATTGAGACAAATGAGTTACTAAAGTTAATTCATTTTAATCAATTAACTAAAATCATTTTAGCCAATATATGTATCTAATTGTAATATTTTTTTGTACGATATGCACATTAACTATTCTCAATAATGCATCTTACATCTATTGATTCTTTTGTCAAGAATAGTTAACCCAATAAAAAAAAATCCCTCCATCGTAAACATGAGGGTTGGGGATACGATACCTCATGAGAACATCAAGAAATAATTAAACTCTTGACAAATTGAGATAAGATTATATGCATTTCATCTTTCCTACATTGTGCACTTGACAAATTATGTCAGTTTGTTGCTTTGTTAGTTTTACACCCATCATTGGCCTACAGGGTTATACAGAGTAATCCTATTTGATTTGTCCAGACCTCAGATCGATTCAATATTTGACTTTTGAAATCCACCATTGATGCTAAGATATCATCCGTTTTTGGCCTCAATAGAATGTGATGTGAGCACACATCATTGTACATGCATGCATCTTAACAACCAAAATTTTGTAGACTTCTCTTGACTCAAAAGAACCTTTAACAAAGACTGATATTTCTCTTTTTCTTTCCCTAGTAGTCAATCATATCATAGTATTAAGAATCCCTAGTAGTCAAACCCGATTGCAAAAGTCCAATGAGAATGTAAACGAATAAAACAGCGTGGCCAAGAAAAATACTCCCTAGAGGTGATCTGTATAAAAGTTGATGGGGCAAGCAACAGCTCACCTACATTGATATTCACATGCCTTATGTCAACAGCTTTTTATTACAAAGAAAACGTACTCAAAATCTTAAACAGAGTACACAGTATAGACTTGTTAGGAGTGATTACGAGTGTTGACAGAGTTGAACGCTAAACTAAGGAAGCTTACCAGGAACTTAAATGCATGATTTTTCATGATGCAAGGTCTTTCTACCAGATTCAACCATCCTCGGGATAAGGTTGCATACGTCTGTTTTTCTCCGGACCTTGTCTATGATAAGATATCCGGGTAGGTTGCAGTACCAGACTCAGCAAAAATGACTCTGGAATCATCCATTGCATCTCATTTCATAAGGAAAACAGACATAAGATGCGAAATGAAGAACTATATTCTGTACTGAAAGGATTCAAGAACAAATGAGCCGAAGAGGCGGATCATAATGCTTACGTAAGTGAATCGATATCATAGAAAAATGTTTTGTGGTACAGATCGATCCACAGCTTACAATATGATAGTTGTGATGGCAGTAAATTTTTCCAAGAAAAGTGATGCACTTCACAGTGAACTTGGACTCAGTGGACTTGGATTCACAATGCTGTGGAACACCAAGACCAATGAAGGTTGGAGAAAAGGGGAAGAATGAGCTGATATCAAACATCAGTTACAATGCAATTGACCACAAAGTGCAGACAAAACAGGGCTGCATCAGTAGTTTCTCAAAGGAACATCTAAGCTAACGTCTTTGCGAATATATAACATGCGATTACAGTTCCAAGTTTGGAGTCGGCTCCTTGCCATTTCAAAGCCTTGGCCATGAAATGGAGAGGAGCCGTTCCCTTAGCTTCTAAAAAAGCTCTGCTACAAGAAGACTAAGACTAAGATAAGAACTACATAACAAAGAGTTAATTGAAAAGAAGCGGGATGGAAATGCTATTCCATCATTATTTCCCGTACACAAATAGTTTGAATGAACTGGAGGAACTTGAGCCTTACACTTGATCCAGGAAGCTGCATCTCTTTCTACCTAGCTAGGTTGTCAGCACCGACATCAGTCAGAATCGGCAGGCTCCTAGTTGTCTTCAAGAACTCACTGAAACAGAAAACACTGCTTGGACTTAGATTACATGACATAATAAAAAGGTCAAAGCAGGACTTGTAGGGAAGTCGATGCTACAACCAGGATTTGATCCTAACTATTAGTTAAACAATATGCTACTGCTGCTGCTATATTCATTTGAAGAAATCAAGAATTAGAAGGTCTAACCAATAATAGTAATCCTCACCTGAAAGGTTTATCACCAGTGTGCTTGGTCGCTCCACTCCAATCTTTGTAGAGGACATTGCTTTGGATTCAGACCTTCCACAAACAGAAAGATCAAGTGTTCGACCAACATGGTCGGACTGCACAAATACCTTGCAATGTCCAGCATGATCCGAGCCAAACTCGGTCTTAAGTCCATCAACTCCATTGCCACCATAAACTTCCTCTGACGTGTTATTAACAGGACCATGAGATCCATCCGGGTTGTTCGCCGTCTTCTCCATATTACCGTATGATAAACTGTAGTTACCAAGAGACTCCCTGGATGAGGAGCTCTGTGAAATCTGTTCCTGAGTGAGGATTGGCTTACCAAATAACATGAACTTAGGGGCCGTCTTTACATCATCATTGTTCTTACCTGTGTTTCCGCGGTTCCCTACTGTTAGCAGGCATGATATGTCATCTTCTGTTTCTGGCTTGAACATGAAGCTGTGGCCAGAGAACCTTGTAGGTGCACCGAACAGAACCGAATGCAGTTTGCTAGTATGGGGATCTGATAGGAGTTGTCCTAGGTGAGGATGCCTGGCTCCCTGTATGCCCGCCGCAATGTTCTTGGGTGCAACGAAAAGAGGGTTGCTAGGCCTGAAGGTATTTGTCGTAAATGGAGGGATCAATGGGAGATGGTCTAGGTACGGGAAGTCCTGGGTTTGTGGCAGTCGTAGCTTCTTTCTTGGAGGAAAGAAAGGGGACATATGAATCACAGGCATGGTTGCGACTAGTTCGACCAACCATGGGTTAACTCGCTTCACGTTCTGAAGCAGGTCGGGCTCGTCCCACGACACCTGTACAATTAGGTATAAGAATCTATGAAACTCACGCACATACAAACCGAATTTGCAAAAAAAAAAAAAAAAAAAAAAAAAAAAA
>LIEC01011559.1:0-33320 GCA_001925005.1 Drosera capensis | reverse complement strand
TATATATCGTGAAGGGGGTGCTCCAAATATTGCATCTTTACGATTTTATACTGTCAGTGAAAAATTTATACGATAACTTATTGAATATGTACGATCAAATTTTTATATTATATAATTAAAATCTGACCCCTATACATTAAACAAGTTATAGTATAAATTTTTATATTGTAAATTGATGAACGTATACTATCATATTTTTATGTATTTTATATTAAAATATAACAATGTACATTCATCAACATATAATATAAATTTTTCAACTTACAATATAAAAAAAATTACAATATAAAATCAGTTAGTATGCTATCACAAAATCAACCCCAACGCACTATATATATGTGTGTGAAAATACATTTATGCTGCAACAGAGAGGTAATGGTTGTTGCATACTACATCTTGTCAATTTTATACTATAATTGAAAAATATATATGGCAAATTGAAGATTATGTATAATCAAATTTTAGTGTATTTATAACTAAAATCTAATAATATATATTCAATAAGTTATTGTATAAAATTTTTAAATTACAATATAAAATCATCAAGATACAATATATAACAGTTAAAATTGCTGCTGCAGATATCTAATAGTAACAAAATCCTGCATAGTCAGGGTAACATAGTAGTACTAAGACTGGGCAGTAAGTGTACCTGGAGGAGTCTCCATGGTGAATTAGGCCAACGAAATGGATCGGCGACTTGAACAGAAGAAACAGTGCCCATGAACCAGCTAATCCGCGAATCCTCTGTCTCAAAAGCCATCTTGAACCTCATCCCGGAGCACCACTGGACCTGCATTGCAGCTTCTACAACAGATGCCTTCACACAGAACTCCGGAGTACTCGCCCGTGGATAATAAACCACCTCAAACGGTTGCCCATTAGCAGCCAATTTCGCAGCCTCAACGACCGATCCCCCCTTAAACCGAGAGCTTGCGTTCTTCGCTCCACCACCTAATCCATTGAAAGCCCTCAACATCCTATTTCTCTCATCATCCCTCGAGAAAGAAGAATAACCATTATCTGGAGAAGACCCACAATTACCATTCCATCGACCGGATGACTCTGGCCCGTCCCCTATTTCCCTCCTTGCCCTTCGTACCCCAACATAGAGGTCTCCATTATCGCCTCTCAGAAACAAGATGGAATCGCCCGCCACAAGCTTCTTCTGGTTCACGAAATTGCTCCAACCCGTCGTCAACAGATGTCTCCTAGGCGTCCCCCTATAGATATGCCTGAACTTCCATGTCACTCCATGAACATCCTTTGCCAATATGGTCTGCACCGGAGGTTCAGCCGAGTAATCAAGCCGAGGGAATATGGTCTCGGCGCAGTACCTAGGGACCGAAAATCCGCCTCCATTGTTGGCGTCGGACTGTGTCAGCGTCTTCGCAAAGGAGGCGGGTTTCTCCGATCCCTCAGATAGACCTTTATTCTCTGACCCAACATCATAGTGTCCCTCCAACTCTTTTCTACTCAATGGAAACAGCCTTACCCTCGCACAGACCTCGTCGGTCTCTCGATCCGCCAAGTACTTGATCGACGAGATCCTGCACGGGATCAAGGGAGGCAGCTTCGGGAGCCTGTTGTAATCGACGTTGGATTGGCAATGCTCGATGTGTCCTTGCGGGAAGTAGAAGACTGTCGAGTGCTTCGCCGGCATCTGGACCATGGATCCGGCGCAAGCGTGCCATAGCTGAGGATCCAAACAATTCTCAGCCCCCATTACAGACTCTTTGCTCAAAGGGGTCATCACATTTATCATTTTGAGTGTTGATTTCTGCAAGAAATGGGCAAACATTTATCAGCAAAGTGGCCAACACAGTGATCGTCTGCATTATATGAAGAAGGGCTGAAAGTCGAAATAATCATCAAAAGACGATCAAAAGCAGAACTACAAACAAAAAAAGAAAAGGTGGAAAGGACTTTTTGTTTCTCCCACCAAACAAATTATTGACAAAAAAAAATTCTACAGATTTCATTGGCACAATACACTGAATAAACTTCATTAAAAGCCAAAAATTGAAAAAAAAAATAATAATAAAAATGAACCAAAAACATTGAATCCTCTCCATAACATCAAAACCCATATGTTTCACTCACCTGTTAATGTTATGCCCAAGCATTCAAGCATCAATGAAACAGAGAGGAGAGCTGACAGGACAGTGCAGCGTCTAGGACTATAGCTGTAGCTAGCCAGCAGGCAACACCAGCGATTCTGATACTGCTTTTTGTTTGTTTGGGTACTCACTGAGAGTGTAATTATTCAGATTTCAGAAGGAAAAGAGGTAGCAATATCAGTACCAGCAGCATTTTCGTACAGAGTACAATAGGACATCGGACGCGGGCTGCTTTTAACAAAAGAGATTGAGTGAATGCACGCAGAGCAAATCAGTACCACTACGACTACAACTATAACCACAACACTCCCTCACCACTTATTTTTTTTGGGATGATAGTGGTGAAAGGGAAAGGAGAGAGACAGAGATTGAGCAAGGGGGGAAACAGGGGCAAGTGTGAGTTCGTAATCGGGGCCGACCAGTGTGGGATCGATCGATTGATAATGAAATGGCAACTGCAGAGGAAGAGGGGTATTTGTAACGGGAGTAACAGTGGTAGAGAGACAGCAGGAGGAGTAGAAGAGAAGATATGTAATGCATTTGTTTATTTGTTTGAGCGAAAATAGGGACAAAGTGGAGGGATCAGGTGATCGGATTCAACTTTTTAGCCATTTGTTTAGGTTCAACGAGGAGACTTGTGCTTCCACCAAATGACCTAATAACAACTTTTTTATTTATAATGATAGTTATCTTTTATTAGTTTTAAGAAGATATCATTAAAAGAATTTACCCTTGATATCACTTTAAAAAAAACCAATTTTTTTAATTTATATTTTTTCTAATTTCCTTTTTTTTTCCCTCTTTCTAATCTCCATTATATTCACCATAACGATTTTCATCTCCATCATTCTTCATCGTGGTCTCCATCATATATCATCGTCATCGTCATCGTCGTCTTCGTTTATTTGATATAATTGCATGGTGGCTAGCATATTTGATCGATCAACAATCATCGATCATCGATCATCAATCATCTTAATCATTGATCATTGATCTTCATCTCCATCATCATCATAATATCTGCTTATTTCTTTCAAAGCACCGATTTTGTCTACCAAAGAATTCGGAGGTGTTCGTTTGCTTGGATTTATTCGATGATCTTGTTTACTGGATCCTATTTTGTTTTTTGTCACAAAAATAATTAGCTTGTTTTGTTAATTTCATGGCAGTAAGAATCTTCAATGTTCGATATCATGATGCATTATCACATTTTGATCATTAATAGCAAGTGAAACCGATGAGCATAAAGAAAAATGCCAAATTGAAGATAATGTCGACAGTTAGTATTGAATTGAGACATTTTCTATTCATGTTATTCGTCTCATACCAGGATGTAGAACCTTTTTATACACTTCAAATTATATGCACTTTAATCTAAAAGTAGTCGACGTATTTGGACTCCATTACTTGTATGTCAATTTGGAGACAGTATCGACAGTTAGTAATGAATTTTTTTATTGACGTATTACTTTGTTGGCGTACAACATTTTTCATAAGCGTACTAGTACGCCTGAATAAGGACGTCTTCCTAGATTGGTTACACTCATAATTGATCATTCTTTACTTTACAAACCAATATTGACATACTAGAATATTTTGCATAGACGTACTATTTTGTTTTCACAAGCATATTAGATGATGCATATGATGTGTTTTTCAATAGACGTATTACTTTTTTTTCTTGGCACATACGTACTAGATGATGTATATGATGTGTTCTTCATTAAACGTACTATTTTTTTTCAAAAACGTACAAGATGATATATATAATGTGTTTTTCATTAGACATATTTTTTTTTTCCATAGACGTATTAGAGGATGTGTTATTCACTAGGTGTATTACTTTTTTCGTACAGACATATTAAATGATGTACATAATATGTTTTTCACTATACACATTATTTTTTTTCCATAGGCGTACTAGATATTGTTTTTTCATTGAGAGTATTATTTTTTTTGCAAATGCATACTAGATGATGTGTTTTTATTATACGTATTATTTTTTCTCACAGACATATTATATGATGTGTTTTTCACTAGACATATTACTTTTTTGCACAGACATACTAGATGATGTAATGATGTAATTGAGCTCTTTAATTAAGCCAAAATGCTAACAAGACACCATTGTAGGAGTATTGCAAAATATTAACAAAATTTCACTATATATCTTCAAAATATGACTATGCCTATTTCAAAAATACATAACCCATTTGACTTGTTCTTAATTCTAGTACAAATGAAACCTGAACTTCTCACGTGAAATTTGAACATGTACAAGTTCAACAACATTTCTTAGTCCCTCGTCGTCAACATCTCCGTTACAACCCTCGAAATTCAACAGTCGAATTCTCCTCTCCCGTGGCATCCGACCCAAAACCGATCTCTCTTAGAACCAAGCACCTCAACCCAACCACTACAATCACCACCACCGCATCGTCGTCGCTCGCTGCCTTCCATGCCTCGCCTATATCTCTCGGGACCTCACCTTCCCCTCACTGTTCTTCTTCATCCCCTCAATGCAATCTCTCCTCGACCACCACGACACCGCCGAACAAAATTGGATCTTCAACCTGATCATCCAATTGCCTGTCTTAAACCTGGACGATGACGGATGAATGGGAATTTGGGCGAATGGGTTCGTGGAAGGGGTAGTGTAGCTATTTTGGATAAATTGGGACCTCATGGGGATTAAAATTATTTGATGGTATCTTATTGGAATGAAATCTTTCGTGATACTTCCCAAAAACTTTCCCATAAAAATAATGTCACTCACTCCATCCCAATATAAATGAAATAATATGATTGTGTGTATTTATGGATTTAAAGTTTGACTCATTTCACGTGATGATAATACATCATTTTTCATAAAATTATTATAAAAATTAATAATATTTTAAATTATATATTTTAAATTTGGATCAGTAACATAATTTTATTGCATCTTTAATTCAAAAAGCAAACCTACTAAAAATATTTGTTGAATAATAAATTAAAGTCAAACGTTTATTTATTTTTGGACACATGAAGTACTTAAATTTCGATATGGTGAGAGATTGTGTGTCTTGAGCAATGTGTACAACATATACAAAATACCACCCAGTACCATTTATAAATAATAATACAAATATTAATGAACCATTCTCTCTCTCATAATATGAAATAAATAATCATTGAAATGCCTACAAGAGAGATAAAGCATGTACATAGAAACACCAATCTATTGAAGAAATAAAACACTATCAATGGAATTTCATTTTCGCATAAATAAGATATATGGTGACTAGTTATCTATTGTGGTAAACAACCTAAATAATAAAAACTAGTAATTTTCCTTCATTGATTGAATTAAAGTTGGTTTATTGGTTCTATTTAGTTTGTCATTGTCTTATGTAAATTAAAATCCTTTAACTTTGTTTATTAATTAATAAAGCTGAATTTTAATTTATGGACATGTAGTTGATTTGATTATTCTTAATTTAATTCTAATAATTTTTTTCCTTTACATATTGATTGATGATGATTTTTTTGTAATTTAAACAATTTCCTACTAATTTTCCTTGAGTTTCAATTAATTAATCTGAATTTTTAATTAATTTTCATATTTTAATTAATTATAAGGAAATTTCATGAATAAAAATTAATAATCTTGAATTATTTAATTTTTATGAGAAGGAAAACTGACTAGAATAACACGAAACTAAACTGAATATAATAAATGAAACAAGTTTCGTATATCGACTCAAACGTGAGAAATAGGGAAATAACGGACTCAAACAAACGAACTTGCTCGAGTTAGGAATGTAAATAACTCAACAAAATGGACCTGGAACTAAAAATAAAATGCATAAATAAACACACACCCCCAAGATAATCTAAATTAAGTCCTAAAATACATACACATGAAAAATTAGGACTAAAATACATGGAAAATCACGTGGGTAGTGGCGGCGGCGTCCAGTTCCATTGAGGGAACTTGTCAATAAAAGCACACTGGCACTGTTTTATGCACTGAAGAGTAGCCATCAAATCCAACGAACCCTCGTCCATCAAATCTATACGCTCTCTTTGGCATCGCTGCTCCTCTACCATAGCTCTCTTACTCCCCTCTAACCTCTGAATGACAACCCTCCAATCATAGTGAGAGTTGGATGATAAATCGTCATGCTGAGGTGGAGTTGGATTGTAGTAATGAGGCTGCCCGTATTGCCGTTGTTGCTCATAGCTTCTAGGATCTCTTGAATAGTCAATAGGCTCATGAAACGGGTAGAGCTGGTGCATCAGGTATCTCAACTCCTAATGTGCAGCTGGAGGATGTGGTGGTGAAGCAGCTCTAGGCGGAGCAGGCTCTCTGGCATGAAGTCTGGTAACCCCAATTCTTAGGATCTTTGACGGTTTGATCTCGTACTGAAAGTGAAAGAAGTCTTGTAGGCTCACGTTTATCTCTCTGGAAAAGATAATAGTCTCTTTCCTTCTTCTTCAACATCCCAAAATTCTTCAGTAGAGTGATATGAATAGGATCTCTTGGCCTATCCACCTCAATCACAGTCAAATCAATCTAGAAATACTCTGCCAAGGGAGTACTCAAGCCTCCCACAACTATGAATCCAAACGTGGCCATAACGTGATATATCAATCTACATGCTACAAATACTCCTGTGAAAACACGAGACTCAGCAAATTGGTCATTAAGGCCATGTAGCATACAATGTAGAATCCACAACTCCCTGTCTAAAACTGATTCCTGGCTCTTCTCCGTCCCTAAGATCGTATTGTTAATGAGCCAATGCATTGTACGACTAGAAGGGTTATGGAACCGAGTACTCTTAGCCTTTTTGAGTTCAAACACCTTTTCTCCGGTGAGTCATTTCCAGAAGGGGTTCTGATCACTCTTAAAGTCACCAGGCATGTCTTGTTCTCCATTACGCTTAAAGCCATAAGTTGCAGAGAATTCATTCACAGTCATGCAGTGAGGCTCACCTACAAGCTAGAATGTGATAGCCTCCAACGTGGGGTCCTCTGGAGGTAAATCCTGGAATGAGCTATTCATTGTGCTAAGGACCTTCAAACTAAAGTAAAATATCTCATCCAAGCATCTTACCCATCCTCTCCACATCTTTCAACACTCCAATCCTCCTCAAATCATCCAAATCAAACCATCGTACCAGAAGCATCGCACTGTTCTCCAGCTTCCTAAGCCAATAATGATTAACTCGTGGTATCTCAGGGATAAGGGGTAAGTTACTTCTCCTCCTCCACTCGATCCTGAATTGATCAATTCTACGAGGAAGCATGACCTCTCCTTGGCCGTTTTTGCCATCACCTTGACTCATCGAGATGGATTTGATTTGTCCAAAACCTTGACTCATCCAAAACCTTCCAAGCTAAAAGTTCACAAAACCGATTTTTTACCTATATGAAAATAGCATAAAACAATCAAAACCGGACTGAATTCATTCAAACCAAGGCTAAAAACGTATTCTGCTTGTTGAATAGATGCATTTAGAGTATTGGTTCGATCAAAACGGACTACAAATAAGAATTTCATACCTAGGGTTTCACGAAATCAAATTGATGAGATCGCACGAATCAAAGTGTTTCCGGACGAATCAAAACTTTTCGCAAGTGTATTTGACGATATGGAGTTGAGTTTGAATGATTTTGGAGTAATTTGAGGTGATTTGGTGTGAATTGGTTGAGAGGAATTTGCATTTTTGAGGTGTTTGGAATGAAAATGTGATGAGAACCTGAGAAAACTGAGCTTATGGCACGTTACAAGCTGTGTAATGGCTGTTACGGCCCCTCTCTAATGGTCTTACACTTAGGCAATGCTCAAGGAACGCCTTGGAAACCTGTAAATAAGCCTTTTTGATTTTTAAAAGTTCCAATTTGATCCATTATGCATCAAACTCATTGTAAATACTTAAAATACATCATTTGTGATGTGTTCTAGTGATTTTCAAAGATCAAAACCCACCATACGATTTTATGAATATAAAACAAACCGAACAAACTAAAAACTAAACTAGTGAAAAATTAAAAATATGGGTTGGCTCGCACGAAATGTGCTTGTTGAATGCCATTGGTTCGACGTCTTTTAATCTCACTTAACGCTTTGAAGCTTGTCTCACCACTTCTAATGAAATTTTCGTACATCTATGATGAATCTTTTAGCTCATAGAAGCGTTTAAGGCTATGACCATCAACTTTAAAGATTTTTTCAGTTTCTTTACTCTCAATTTCAACCGTCCCATATCCATAAACCTTCTTGGAAACAAATGGTCCTTTTTATCTGGATCTTAATTTCCCAAGAAATAATTTCAATCGTAAGTTATAAAAAAAAACCTTTATCGCCCACTTCAAAATTCTTCCTAGAAATATTTGTCTCATGAAGCTTATTAAATTTCTCTTTTATAAAGCGTGCCATTTTGAAATGTGATATGATGTAATTCAACCAGCTCAGATAGTTGAAGTTTCCTATTTTTCGCACAATCATCATATTCCAGATTCGTCTCCTTTATAGCCCACCAAGCCTTATGTTCAATTCAATAAGTAGGTGACAAGCTTTGCCATAAACAAATCTATAAAGAGACATCCTTATTGGTGTTTTATACGCTGTGGGATATGCCTATAGAGCATCATTTAGTTTATCGCTCCAATCTTTTCTTTTGGGATTGACTATCAAAATATTTTTAATCTCTTGGTTGGAGACTTCAACTTGTTCGCTCGTGTGTGGATGATAAGTTGTGAAAATTCTATGTTGGACATTATATTTCTACAAAAGAGTGGGCATCAATTTATTGCAAAAAGTGGGTTCCTCTATCACTTATAATAGCCTTGAGTATGCCAAATCTATTAAAAATATAATTTCTCACAAATTCGACCACGAGTTTTGCATCATCAATTCTTGTTGGAATAACTCCCACCCATTTTGAGACGTAGTCAATCGTCAGCAAAATATAATTATAACCTTTTGAGCTCGGAAATGGCCCCATAAAGTCAATACCCCATATGTCAAATATGCTAGGATTTATTTTTGAGACAAGGTATATATGGAAATTGATCACAAGGCATCATAGATCACAACTACATAGTCCATTTGCCACGAAATCAATAATTCATGATTTAAGTTTTGGTCAAAACCTTAAAGTCATGATATCAACAAATTCAAGCCATAATTGATGAAATTGATGGTTGGATGTTGAAGAGGAGATGATTACCTTCGTTTTGAGCATAAGCACGCACGAAACATATGAGAATTGAAGAATTTGGGTATTTGAAATTTAGGTTTCGTGTGGATTTTGAGAGAATTTGAATGAAAATTATGTTTATGCTCGATGGTTTCTATGTTTAAATTCTAATTTGTAACGCGACAGGGCAGTGTCATTCCCTGGCATGGCCGTGTTCCAAATTTTGGCACGACACGGCTGTGTCATAGTTTGGCACAGTCATTTTAAGCCTAACCACTTTCAGCATTTGACCAAACAGAGCTGTGTTCCAATGGGGGCGCGGTCTTGTTAGGTGGATTTTCACATGTTTGGATATTTTTAACGTACAAAACTATGGAATTTCACTATTTTGAGTATTAACTTCATTTTTGCTCATTTCTCACAAACGACGACATTTTTTTTTTTAATCAAAAAGTGAGTTTTATTTATTTTCTAACGAAAATTACATGGGTTGCCTCCCAAGAAACGCACATGTTTAACAATGTTGGCTCAATGAATTAATATCATTGCTCATAAATTCTCAAGGTGGTATACCTCGATCAATCCAATGCCATACCCTTCATGATACAACTTTAAAAGGCAACCATTCACTTTGAAGACTTTTCCAGTTTCATAGCTCTTGATCTCGACTACTCAATGATGATAAACTTTGGTAACAAAAAACGATCCATCCCATTTGGATCGAAGCTTGTCGGCCATCAATTTTAATCCAGAATTATATAGCAAAACCATATCACCAAAGTGTAACTGTTTCCTGCTCAACATTTTATCATGATAACGTTTCGTCTTATCTTTATAGATTAAAAAATTCTCAAATGCGTGATTTCTTAGCTCTTCGAGTTCTTGCAACTGCAACTTTCTATTATGCATAGCATTTGCATAATCATAGTTGAATTGCTTAATGGCAAAAAATGCTTTATGTTCCAATTTAGGGTTTAGGGTTCTACTGGAAGATGACAAGCTTTTCCATACACCATTCGATATGGTGACATTCCAATGGGAGTTTTAAATGTAGTTTTATATGCCCATAATTCATCTCTAAGCCGAATACTCTAATCTTGCTAGTTAGGGTTTACAACCTTTTCTAGAATTGATTTGATTTCTCTGCTCGGCTTGTCCACTTGTTTGTGGTTGGTATCCGGTTGCTATCTTGTAGTTTATATGATATTTTCTTAATAATGCAGCCACAGCCTTATTGCAAAAATGGATACCTGTGTCGCTTATTATGGCATGCAGTATGCAAAGTGGTTCAAAATTTAAGCACGTAGAAAATCAATGACGACATTTGGACACATACTATGGTCAATTAGTGATGATGTCATATATTATCTCATCAATTGAATCAAGATGTGCAAGCATCCTCAGCTTCCAATGATTAGACTTATCAAAAGAGCATGTTGGTGGTTTCCGTTGTTGGGGCATTTGGGTAGTTTTGGAGGAGTCATATTTTTTTTCACAAAACAAACCGTTAGTAACTTCTTACAGATTTAAAAAAATATGATCTTTTTCTTTTCAAAATTGTTAGGTCTAGAAAGTCATGCTCTGATACCAATTGTTAGGTCCAAAGGTTCAACCCAGAGGGGGATGAGTAGGTTGATGCAATGTATTGCTTTGTAATACAGTGGATTAAAAAAAAAATCTTTGAACACTACTGTTCTATATAGACTACTGAGGTAGTCTACAGTAGAGACTCAAACTATATAAGTTTGTTTCTGTTTTGCTATAGTAATAAATTTCTAACAGTTCTAAATATATCAAGCAATGAAAACAAGTAAGAAACACATGATGTATACTAGTTCAGACACTCGTTATCAACTGATAATCGAGAGCTTACTCGAGTCTTCCCATGGTGACAAGTTTAGTCAATCCAAGAGGTGAGTTCACTATCTTCTTGTTTGTGGCTTACAAGATAACCCCTTTTTATAATCTAGCTAACTTGTCAAAAAGTAAAGAACCTAGATCCTTGCACAGATCCTTCACTAGACTCTGCTATACCTTCTGTTCTTCAGTGTAGACTATTGAACTCTCTTCCTGTTTTCTTCTCGATTCAGCTCACTTGAATAATCTTTGAATCTCTAATTGTTTTGCAAGCTTGCTTTTTCAATCACTTGTTCAACAACATTTTTTTCAATGAGCTTGACCCATCCCCTTTTATAGGCTAAACCCATGACTTATGTACAAGACCTGATGTGACAGCTGATCACATGTGAACATCAACTGATGTTGACAGTTCATTTTTTTTTTTTTCAGATCCTCATATTGTCACTCTGAACCTCAAACCTCTGATCTAAACCCCAGTAACCATCTCTGCTGCACTTCAGTCTGCTGCATCTTAGTCTGCATTCAGTATTGTGAAACCTCGTCTACTCTTTGAAGCATTTGAACTTCTTTTGTTGTCCATGCATGTCTTACTTATTTAGCCGAAATTCTCTGTAGTAGTCTCCATCTAGTGGCCTACATAATGCTCTCCATCTGTGTCGTCTAGTCTACAGCATCTGACCTAAAGTGTAGTTACCTACTTGATCAGCTTAAGCACACTAATAATATTATGGCTAATACTCCTAAATTTTGTTCATCAATTTCTATACAAGTGAAGGGATTGCACATTCCTATAAAAAACGACACTACCAAGTTTGCAAGCCAATATATTAAACCGCTTCTGAATACTTTCAATATAAGCCCCTTGAGAAAGACTCAAAAGATTATGCGAATGATCTCTTGAGATCTCTACCAAAGAACAAAACATATTCTCCAAGATTCTTTGTATCGAAATTCGTCGGTTGCAACCTCTTAGTCTCATGTAACAAAGCAAGATCATTGCAAGCAAGTAAAATGTCATTCACATAAAGGACAAGGATAATGAACTTGCTCCCACTGATTTGGTGATATATGCAGTGCTCAACAGGATTCTCGCGGAAATCTAAAGAAATCTTATAGTATATCAATTTTAAATTCAAACAAATTAGTTTAAATATTATCTATTTTTATTTTGTTCTCTCATTCGTGCAACGCACGGGATAGTATTTTAATGTATGTAACTACACAATTTCTTTCCAATGTCGAGCCATCCTCATGTCGAACGGCAAACCATATAATAAAAAAATAAATAAAAAATAAAATTTTAAAAATTAAGACAAAATCTAATGTAATCAAAATCTCACGGATATTTTACTAAATCTAATATATATCAAATTATAAAATGACGTAGAATCATGTCGAATATGACAAATAACTTCTCTTTTTTTTTTTTTATAACAAAGACGACATTCGACGACAGTTCCCTATCTGATTTCACACGATTCAAGCTCATTTGGCCTAATCTCTTAGCTCAAATATACCACAGAACGTCTCACCAATTCAAGATTCTACATCGAATTGAGAGGTTAGGGTTCATGCAGACTCAAATTTGATTTCAATGTTTGATTTATGTGTTTTTGGTGTCAATTCGACCTAGTTTAGGTTTAAATTAGCAATGACTATTGTGTTATGTTGTAGTAAACACGATTTGACGATGATTATGTCAATACCAAAATTCATTTTGAGGTACTCATATGCCTAGGGAAACATGCATACATGCAACCATGAAGTAGTACATCAGTCAATTTCCAAAAAGAAACAATAATCAATTTCCAAAGTGGAAATTTCCATGCGGATCTAATTCAAATTCAATAAAAGGATGATGATGATCGAAGTTGATGACGATGGTTGAAGATGATGATGATCGATTTTGCAAATAATCAAAGATGATGATGATCGAACTCGATGATGATCGACGACAAAGAAAAAGAAAAAAAGCTGGACGTTGAACACAAAAGGAAAAAAGAAAAAGGCTTGGAAAATAATAATAAGGGCAAAAAAGGAACGATTTAGTGTTTTAAAATTGATACCTTGTGGGAAATAAATTGCCTTGGTGGTACCTTTTTGGAAATAAATTCCCAAATTGTTACCCCAAGGGAGTTTTCACAAAAAATATATATTACAAATAAATTTTTTGAAATATATTATTTTTTTGTAAGTCCTGTCTGATCTAACGATAACTAAGTGTACAAAATCATCTTATAATAATATATCAATAATTTAAATTTTAAAATTTGTCAAAAATTACAAAATTAAAACAAACAAAATCTATCAAAAAAATTTAGCCTAAAAATCTTATATACGTAACACAAAATAAAAATAAACATATACCTAAATACTTTAGCAAAACAAAAAAGACACTTTCTCTTTTGATAAATTTATATCAAATTATATCACCTCTTTCTGATAATTTAGGTTAAATACTTACATTTAAGTTATGAAAATAAATGGTACTATTCATGATTAAAGTTTTAGATTAATCTATCGAGAATGTTGAAATGTTATAGAAGCAATCAATTTTTATTTGCAAAACTATTTATGGTTTAAATCAGGTTTAAGTTGAATCTATAAGACGATTACTAATAAATTCAAAATATTTTAGGGCATAGATTTATGTGTTGATAAGTGACTTCAATATTATTTCTTACATTATGATATTGCATCCCTTGTAGTGCAAGAGTGAATATCCTTGATTTAAATTAATAAATAAATATTACTTCTTTCTCATAAAAAATACAACATTGATTTAAGGTAGAGATAAAATTATTCAAGTTATGAATCGTTTGCGGATCATCAAATATCATTTTACGCAAAATTATCGTGAAACAATAATGATATTTAAGTTATATATTTCAATATTGAATCAATGACATAATTTTCTTATATCTTAAAAATAATAATAAAAATTTTAAAAAAATATATAAAATTATATAATGACAATAATACTTTTTTTTTTAGAGAGAGAAAGTAAATTTACTATGTTAACCCCCCAAAAAAGGACGAAAGATAACTCAAGTACATGGTAGTCAGAATGGAAGGAGAATAGAGACGACTTGTAGAAAAGAACTGCTCTTTGCCTGACAAAGCAATTAAATTTCCTGCAAACTCCAGTTAGGTAAACTACATAAACTAATGGAGTAATTAAGATTAAGTTAAAGGAAAAAATTGTGACGATATAGATGTGTTTAAAAAAAATGATTGAGATTGAACAATAAAAAAATAAATGATTGAGATTAAAAAATACTAATATTTTAATCTCAATTTTTAATTTTTGTTATTTTATCTCAATCATTTATTTTTGACTTGATACATGTATATAATGACACACAATTCAAATTAATCCTCAATAAGTGATATAATTAATTAGGCACGTGATTTCAGGGATTTTAAGCTTTTAATGCCAATAAACCCATAGCCAAAGCCTTAGCCATCGCCTACGGGCAACTCCACCAACCTCAACGTGCCGCCATTTAATTCTCAAACGACAGCAATGTTGAAAGACCACTTGACCTCCTGTGGTCTGCTTACTGGATATATTGATTTCATGTGGAATCAAATGTTAAAGAAAATGTCTGCGTTTAACGTACAAATTATAGTATATGTATGAGAATTGTTTCGACAATCTCAAAATTCAAAAGATTTTGCATCTGAGAAAATATTAACATATGTTGAATAAATCTGTCGATATAATCAACAAATATCACCAAAAATATTTAAAATCACATCGTCAATTTTGCAGTGTATGGTCAATTTGCACATGTATGGATCGATGTAGGTTTATCCAAACACGTTGCTAGCCAACGCTTGATCTTGGTGCTGAAGCAACAGTGCACACGGTAGTGAATAATGTAATTTGAAAAATATATATTGTAAATTGTAAAATATATAATGTAACTTATTGAATATATATCGTCAAATTTTAATTATAAAATACACTGAAAATGTATTGTATATAATCATTAACCTATAATATAAAATTATCAACATATAATACTTGTAGCAACGAGTACGCTATTGACCATACATATATATATATATAAGGCTTACTTTTTGTGCTACAAAAGGTAGCCAACAAACTGGTGCATGAGTCGAAACATCATTTTGAGTCAAATTATCCTCAGAAAATATAGTGAAAGGTCTGTCTCAATACAAAAAAGATAATTGTGGAGGCCTTGACAAGAGAAAAACAGACCAGAGTAAGTTTTGAACCTCTAAACTCATCAGGATCATGTAGAATTCTAAAGTTATTGTATGGATTTTTTGGTCCAAAAGAGGTCAAAAGTGTAAATAGAAAGAAGTATACCCTGTTTGTATTAGATAATTATTCAAGATATACATGGATAATATTTTTCTGCATAAAAAGAGTGAAACGTACAGTTTGCTAAGTAGATTCCTGAGTCCAATTCAAAATTAGAAATACATTGAAGTAATCACGATCAGAAATGATCATGGTATTGAATCTGACCAAACAGGAGTAGATGTTTACTGCAATGATCATGGGATAAAATATAATTTTTCAACACCTAAAACACCTCAACAAAATGGTGTATCGAAAAGAAAAAAAGGATACTTATAAAAGCAATTAAGACAATGCTTGCTAATGCGAACTTACCAAAAAGTTTCTGGTTAGAAGCAGTCAACACTGCATGTTATATTCAAAATAGATACATTATACATAAACTGCACAAGAAGACTCCCTATGAATTATGTAAAGGAAAAAACACCAAGAGTCAAATACTTTCATATTTTTGGATGCAAATGTTATATACATAACAATGATAAAAAATCATATAGGGAAATTTGATCCTAAGACAGAAGAGAAAAAATCTTCTTAGGATACTCCATAACTAGTAAAGCATTTAGGGTATATAATATCAAAACAGACAATTGAGGAGACAGTTTATGTTTACTTTGATGAATCTGAAATATCCATATGTGATGCTAATGTCTTTGATGAGGAATATGCATGCATAGATTATGAATAGGATGCAGACCTTGAAGCTACAGAATAGGAAGAACCGTCTACACACACTAAAGGAAACAACAATGCAGCAGAGCGAGAGCAACCCACGATGCAACTACAACTGGAACACATAATAGTTGAACAAGGCAAACGAAGATGGATCAAGACGCACACACAAGATGATATCATTGGAGATAAGGATGCACCCGTGTAAACTAGAAACGTAACAACAAGAGAGTGCCTGTCTATATGTTTCATTTCAGAAATGGAACCAAAGATAACTATTGAAGCCTTAAGTGATTCAAACTGGGTTGATGTCATGCAAGAAGAACTGAATGAGTTTCAAAGAAACAAAGAATGATATATGGTACCAGGCCCAAAAATTATACAATTGTTGGTTGCAAATGAGTGTTCAGGAAAAAAATTGATGAAAATGGAAGAGTCATCAGAAACAAAGTCAGGGTAGTTGCAAAAGGTTATTCACAAGAAGAGGGAATCGATTTTGATGAGGCCTTTGCCCTAGTTGTAAGACCGGAAGGTATAAGGATGCTCCTTGCCTATGCTGCATATCAAGCATTCAAAGTTTATCGGATGGATGTGAAAAGCGCCTTCCTAAATGAAAAGCTAAAAGAGGACGTATATGTTGAACAACCTCTTGATTTTGAAGATTTTGAACCTCCAAGTCATGTTTATAGGTTAAACAAAACATTATATGGATTGAAATAAGCTCAAGGGCATAGTATGAAACTCTCATAACTTTTCTGCGTGAAAATAACTTTGAGAGAGGAAAGGTAGACATCACCATATTTCTTAACACACATTTAGAACATTTATTGTACATGCAAATTTATGTTGATGATATTATATTTGGCTGCACTAATAATAAACTGTGTGAGAGATTCGCTATATTAATGAAATCCAAATTTCAGATGAGTTTAATGGGAGAACTGAAATACTTTCTAGGACTTGAGGTACAACAGTTAGGAAATGAAATTTTCATAAATGAATCCAAGAACTTGAAGAACACAGTTAAAAAGTATGGATTAAAAAATAGAAACCACATGAGTACTCCCATGAGAGCAGCAATAAAAATTGATAAGGATAAGAGTGGAAAGAAATAACCCAAACAATGTATACAGGAATAATAAGCTCACTTCTATACCTTACTGCAAGCAGATCAGATATCCAGTACTCAGTCTACGTATGTGCCAACTAAAAATCTGAACCCAAAGAATCCCATTACATTGTAGTAAAGAAAATCCTGAGATATCTCAAAGGAACTCAAAATCAAGGTGTATGGTATCCTAGGGAATCAGATTTTACACTAACAGGATACTCAGATGCAGACTTTGTAGGTTGTAGAGTTGACAGGAAAAGCACAAGTGGATCATGTCAATTTCTTGGTACAAGATTGATTTCAAAGGGTATCAATTTTGATAAATTTGCAATAAAAAACACTTTTACTTTCTCAATTTCTCTCTTTCTATTACGCTCTACTATAAACCTAATTGCAAACCCTAGTTCATAAACTCTTTCAATTCACTTTCACAATTCGAAAAACTCTTTCAATTCCACTGAAAAATGACCAACATCCGATCTAAAACTCCCAAAAACGATATATCACAAGAGCAACGAAGTCCAACAAAGAAGGTTGAGTTGCAAACAGTAGTGGTTTTCGATTTTGAGACAATAAGAAATGAATTAGATGAGGTAAGAGAAATGTCTGAGTTGATTCAAGATGCAGGGCTCAAGTATTTTTCTGAGAAAACAAGTAGGATATGCAATGAGAAGGTACTCAATTTCATTGAGAAGGCGAAAGTGGCAAACTGTCTTCAATTCATCACATACACCTCCACTAAATGAATCAAGATCAACTTAGGTCCAAATGACTTCGAGCAGTTCTTCAAGGTTTCGAATGAAGGACCCATAAGTATCCCACCCTCTGTAATAACTATGAAAGGCTTGTGATGCTCAGCGAAGAGAGACAAAAGGAAGGGATATAAACGATGAAGAAATACTTGTCCAAGGAACACAAGCTGCTAGTAGACGTTGTGAAGAAAGAATTCTCCAAAGATCAGATCACATCTGATCAACAAGCGATAATGTGTGCAATTCTCACAAAATATACGCTCAACTAGGCTAAATTGCTAATGTACCTACTAGCAAAGGCTATAGAAGCAAAACAACCTCTGTTTGGAAGAGTCATCAACATCATTCTAAAAGAAAAGCTGAAGCTGTCTGACAAAGCAGGAAGGCCATGGGCTGTGGCCAAGAAGATCGACGTGAGAAAGATAGGCAAGCAGCCTATAGGCTTCTCAAAAAAGCCAGTAGTAGTGTAAACTGTAGCAAATGTTGTAGATCAGTCTGAGAACAAAACTAAAAAAGCCAAAAAGAAGGTAATCAGCAAGGCGAAACCAATTACAATGAAGCAGAAGAAGGAGATGAGAAAAAGGCTCGTTCTACAGACCTCAGAAGAGGAGACGATATCAAATCACCATATTGCACAGCCTACAGAGTTGGAGGCAGAAGCACGGTCTGCACTAGTAGAAGAGGGGACTAGGAAACCAACTGCAGCTGAAATTAAGGGTTCATCCTCAAAAACCTTACCACCTAAGGAACCAAAGCTTGATGTACTTCACGATGCTAACATAGCACTCAAGTCTTTGAAGGCTGGTGCTAATATAAACCTTCATAACCTCATATTGGAAGCTCAGAAAAGCTATCAAGAGGTCATAGAAGGACCACAAGCACAGCTTAGGCAGGAGCTAAGTGTACAGGGGTATACAAGAAAGGAGATAGAAGCTGTTGAAGCCAAACTCAGAAGGTTGCAAACTGGGAAATCTTAGGACATCTCTACTGCAAACACAGTGACAATAAGGTCTGCTGCAACTGAAGCATTCACAACAGCAATCATTCCAATCTCTATTATAGAAATGGATTTGTCTGGGATTGAAACAGATCGTCCCTCAACTGCATCAGAGGCTTGGGCTACAACAACAACCATAGTCACACAGTCTCCAGAAAAAGAAAGAAGGAGATTATAAATGCTCTGTAGACGGTCCATGCCATACAAGAAAATGTCTAATAATATAGAGCCAAGACGGATGAGATGCTAGGAAAGGCTAAAAATGAAGAAATGATCAAGAAGTTCATCAACCAGCACAAGCTCCCAAGCAAGAGGACATCTAAGAGGACTAGGAAACCAATAACAGAATCATTTGCTATAAAAGAGCCAACAACAGAGTCACCTACAGTCGAATCCCCAGCAGAGAGTCACCTGCAGTGGAGTCCCCAGCAGCGGAGCCCAGTCCCTCAGAAGAACCAGTAGTGCAGGAGGAATCAGAAGCAAAGGCGACATCATCAATTAGGGATGCAACAGAGACTACAACAGAACAAGTCACTGCAGACTACCTAAAAACCACAAAACAGGCAGAGTTCACACAAGTTACAACACTTGACCTCACTCCTACACAGATAGATGAAATCATCATAGTGGAAGATGAATATGTGTAAACAAACATGTTGCCAACAGAAAAGTAGCCTGTAGTACTAAACATCGAGTTTCCACCATCCTCTTTATTTGGAATGGTACAAACTAGGGCAGATCCCCTATCTGTAGGTTTTTCTCAAGACCAACTCTAGAGTCGTATATATGACATTAAGATGACACCCCAGACCACACCGCAGCCAGGAGTCTAAGGTAAGCCCTTGCAGACATCAGAATGACACCAATCCATGAAACGACATCCTCTACTGCAAGAACATCAGCAGAGACTGAACCTTCTGCACATCAAGAGTCACCTTCATCAGAAACTATAGTTGCATACAGACTTAGACAACTAGATCAGGAAACTTACAATATTGATAAGAATGTACAATCCCTCAATTTGTATAGAAATTGATGTAACAAATCTAAGATGTATTAATCATAATGGAGTTAGGATGTTTAGGCTAGAAGTCAAGTAGGTAGTCACAGTCTAGGTTGGATGTTGGAGAACAGACGGCTACAGATGATGAAGATCAGATGAGCCACCAGATGCAGAATACTACAGAGGGCTTTGGATAAATAATTAAGGCATTGATGAACAACAAAAGAACTTTAAAGTCTTCAATGTGCAGACGAGATCTGGGTGCAGACGAGATTGCAATTGGGACAGATACAGATGAGGTCTCACAGTACAGTATACAGACTAAGGTGTAGCAGACTGGGTATAGCATAGGTGGTTGTTGATGGTGGGGTTAGAGGTCTGGAGTGAGTCAAACGAAGATTTGAGATAAAGCAGCAACGACATAAATTCTGGATATAGTGGACTGCCAGCATAAAAAACAAAATGGTGGAGGACACGAGTGGCAAGATATCACTATCAAAAACAGTGTCAAGCTGTAGTAGGTTCGTTTCCTAAGCCTATAAAAGGAAACCAATGAAGCTCCTTGAAAATGCTATTGAATATGGATTGAAAGGCAAACGTGCAAAGCAACCAAAAGTTCAAAGATTATTCAAGAGAAATGAATTGTGAAAAGAAGAGTTCACTAGTCTGCAAGAAAAATACACTCTGCAGCAGAGTTCAGATTGCTAAATCTCTATGAAGATCGTGGGTCTTTATTTTTTCAGCAAGTTGTCTAGCTTGTAAAAAGAAGTTGTCTTATAAGCTGAAAACAAGAAGATAGTGATGCTCGCCTCTTGGCTTTACTACATTGGTCACTAAGGGAAGACTGAACTAAGCTCTTGTTTATCAATTGATAACAAGTGTATGAACCAGTATAAATATTGTCTCTTTATTTTCTTTCATTGCTTGATATTTAGAACTGTTACAAATCAACCCTCATATCCAAACAGAGACAAATTTCAAGAATTGAAATATCTGCAGTAGACCTTGAACTGTTAGCTGTAGACTGACAAGTAGTCTGCATAGAACAGTGGTCTGCAAACTCATAATCTGCTGCATAAAATTGATAAAATTCGAGTTAACCTATTCACCCTTTCTAGGTTATATCTTTGACCTTACAATTGGTATCAGAGCCTGACGTTCCAGACTTAATAGTTCTTGGAAAGAAAAGGTCATATATCTTATTTGCAAAGAAGTTACTAACTGTTTGTGCGTGTGAAGATTATCATCATCAACAACAACAACAATGGCACCACCAAAGTTCCCTAAATTTCCTAACAGTGGAGAACCTCCAACTTGCTCATTCGACAAGTTCAACCACTTGAAATTAAGAATGCTTGCACATCTCAACTCAATAAACGAAAGGATGCAAGACATTGTCGTAGAAGGACCTAATGTTCCAATGATGCCAGATCCAAAGGATTCAACAAGAGAAGTACAACGACCAAAATCGCTCTGATCGAGCGAAGATTGAGATCTGGAGATGGTTGATAGAAAAGCTATAAATCAAATATTCAAATCTATTGATGACAACATGTTTGAGATAGTGGTTCATACTAAAACAGCAAATGAAGCATGAAAGGCTCTACTGCTAAGAAATGAAGGAACCAATGAGATCAGAGAGAACAAGAAGGATGTATTAATACAACAATACAAACTGGTCTCAATGAGATCTGATAAGAATCTGACTATTTTCTTCGAAAGATTGAATGTTCTCATCAACAATCTCAAAACCTTAGGAAAGACTTTCGAAAACCAGGAAATCAACCTAAAGTTTGTAAGATGTCTTGGTGAAATCTGGAATACAAAGACCACAGCCATAAGAGAATCCAAAGATCTAACAAAAATATCCTTGGCTCAACTATATGGTCTATTGCATACCTACAATCTTGAAGTTGAGCAAAAGAAGCAAATAGATGAACCAAGAAAGAAGACCTTGGCCTTCAAAGCTCAGGAAAGAGTTCTAAAATCCATGACAGAAGAGGAGACCAGTGATACCTCGTCTGTAAGTGAACAAGGTCTATCTGAATAACTGGCATTAATGGGAAAGAAGTTCCAAAAGCTATTCAAGAAAATAACTTTCAAAAAGAACTTCCCCTCAAAAATCAAGGATGTAGAAAAGGAAGTCTGTTACAACTGTGGCAGACCAGGAGACTTTGGTGCACAATGCAGACGGCCAACACAAGACTCATCTGCACCAAAGTTTAAGGACCACAACAAAGGCACCTCTGGAAAAAATGAAGGAGGCAAAGCATATGTAGTAAAGATATGGAGTGACACAGACTCTGATGATGAAGATATCATATCAAATGCTCAGCTATGTCTCATGGTTAGAGAAGATGAACAAAAGCAGGTATTTGATCTCTCTGACTCAGAGGCCATCCCAGAGGAATTGAAGGAAGCACTTCAAGAAACCTCTGAAAGCCTTATTTCCCTTTTAAAGAAAAATAAAGAAAATCTTAAGCAGATTGCAATTCTAAAAGTGAAATGCAATTTAAATGAAGAGACTAATAATAGTCTAATCAATGCTCAAGATAAACTGAAAAAAGCAAATGAAAAAGTGAAACTTCTCAATACAGTAGTGGAAACACTTACATTGAGGAACACTGAGTTTCAGAAGCAAGTGGATGTTTGGAATGGCAAGACCTTACATCTATAAAAATTGCTCAACACAGGTCAATCCTCCCATAATAAAAATGGGTTGGGATATAATGACAGGTTAAACAACAATGCGGTTAAAAAGGTCATTATCAAGATAAACTGAAAAAAGCAAATGAAAAAGTGAAACTTCTCAATACAGTAGTGGAAACACTTACATTGAGGAACACTGAGTTTCAGAAGCAAGTGGATGTTTGGAATGGCAAGACCTTACATCTATAAAAATTGCTCAACACAGGTCAATCCTCCCATAATAAAAATGGGTTGGGATATAATGACAGGTTAAACAACAATGCGGTTAAAAAGGTCATTACCAAGGAAGCTAAGCAGATCACTGCAAAGTAAGATCTCTACTGCTCATTTCTACTACAGTAGGTGTGCAGAAGAAGAATGTATCTATTGCAACATATGTGCATAAAAGCCAACGCTCCGCTGCACAGACTGTGCAAAAGAGCAAAAGCTCAATTGCACAAAGAGTACTTAGTAAGAGTAGTATGCTCAAGAGATCTCTACTGCAAAGTAAGATCTCTACTGCTCAAGGACAAAAGTCACAGTCTATACGGATCTCTTGTTACAAGAATTAAAAATTGAAGTGAAGGAAAAAAAGGGAGCTGAAAATTTAGTAGCTAATCATTTCAGCCGGATTCAAAGAGAAGCAGAGAGTGTTCCGTTATCAGACATATTTTCTAATGAACATTTAATGAATATGCATGGAGAAACTTCATGGTAAGCTAATATGGTGAATTGCATTATCACAAATGATCGTCCAAGATCATTGTCACGTGTACAACGTGACAAGATTAAAAGTGATTAAAGGTACTATTTTTGGGAGGATCCTTACCTTTTTATGTTTGGATCCGATGATGTGATACGAAAATGTGTTCCAAAGTATGAATAGAAATCGATTCTGAAGTATTGCCCCACTTATGAGAGTGGAGGATATTAAGGGTCAAGACGGACTACTCATAAAGTCCTAAAATGTGGATTTTTTTTGCCAAGTTTGAGGCGTTATGCATACGAGTTTGTAAAGGCCTGCCCAGAATGCCAACGAACGGATTAAATAACTAGCAGAGATCAAATGCCATAAAAAGGGAGTCTAGAGTTCTTGCCAAGATGTCTCTAGCACTACTATATGGTGTGTTGTATACCTACAATGTAGAAGTTGAGCAGAAGTGACAAATAGATGAGGCTAAGAAGAAAAATCTAGCATTCAAGGCTCAAGAGAAAATCCTAAGGTCAATGGTAGAGGAGGAAATCAGTGACACCTCGTCTCCAAGTGAACAAGTACTATCCGAAAAACTTCCACTGATGAGGAAGAAGTTCAAAAAGTTGTTCAAAAAAAGGAATCTCCAGAGGAAGTTTCCCACAAAGATGAAAGAAGCAAAGAAGGAGGTCTGCTATAATTATGGAAAGCCAGGACACATTATTGCGGAATGCAGATGACCCACACAAGAATAGTCTACACAGAAGTACAAGAAGGAATACAGCAAAGGGAATCCTGAAAGAAAAGAGCAAAGCCTATGCTGTTAAGACGTGGAGTGAGACAGACTCTGATGATGAAGAAACAATCTCAAATGCTCAGTTCTGTCTCATGGCAAGAAATGATGAAAAGCAAAAGCAATAGGTATTTGACTTTTCTAACTCAGACGCCACCCTAGAGGAGACGCCACCCTAGAGGAATTGAAGGAAGCACATCAAGAAACCTCTGAAAGCTTTTATTTCTCTCTCAAGGGAAAATAAAGAAAATCTCGAGGTGATTGCAAATCTAATAAAGAAATACAATCAAGCATATAAAGAGACCAATTTCATCCTAGTCAATGCTCAAGATGAGCTAAAGAAATCAAATGAAAAGGTAAAGCTTCTCAATACAATAGTGAAAACATTCACGTTGAGAAATACTAAGCTTCAAAAGCAAGTAGATGTATGAAACGGAAAGACCCTGCGTTAACAGAAAATGCTCAATATTGGTCAATTCTCACATGATAAAGAAGGGTTTTGCTATAATGATTGTTTAAATAATAGTTCACATTTGAAAGTAAATGAAAAGATCATCATCACTAAGAAAAAGGCAGAGCAGACCTCTACAAAAGGCATACAGAAGATTAATACCTCTACTACACAAGGTGTGCAGAAAAGCAAAGCTCTATTGCACAGTTAGTGCAGATGTAATATAAATCAAATTTTTTTTTTGAAAAAATCTTATTTTGGTAAGATATTTCGGGATATTTTTGACAATATTTGGTTGGCATGAAAATCCCTTAAATATCTTAACCATTTCAATAAATATCTCAATAACTCGTCTATATAAACTTGTCTCAATCCACATATTTTCATATCGAACCTGAGCATCCTGATCGAGAGCAGAATATGTAAAAAGGGTAAGTTCATCTCCTTTTTCTTATCTTCGAATAGATAATTTGCAATCCCATCAACCCATAACCCCCACTGCCCTGCTGGATTCTGACTGCCCAGACCATGGAAACCCGTTCCTATCCATCTTCGGCCACCGAAGACGTCGAAAACAACCAGCCGCGAGTTCTCTTGATCTACAAAGACGAAAATCGTGGCCACCACCAAGAAAACACCTATTGAAACTCTCGATTATCCCGACCTCGACTAGGATTCGATTAGCCCCGAAACCTCAACAACCTGTTCCCAACCGCTGCCGACCACCACGACTCCAGAAAACACCAAGAATGATCTTAATCAACCATCTGCGTCAGACAATGACGACCTTCACTCGATGACATCTCCCTTTGCTCATTTCCCGACATTCCTCGACTTTCCCCGGCCTTCCTCTACCTCGACGATCAATCCTCGACCTTCTTCGACGCGTCGTTCCAAGCCAAACCCTCGCCTGATGCCTTGCTTCTCTTCGGGCCGTGTAGAGGAAAAAGGGAATTGTTTCACTTGTGTTTAATTAAATAATATACCGTAATATGTTATAATTGTTATATGTGGTGTATTTAGTTATACACATATTTACGTACATTATTTTGGAATATAATGCAATGGTATTTAAATATTGCGATATTATTGTAGGTGTGACAAATACTGAGGAGCAGAAATAAGAACACGTGGAATTAAGAATTTATGTTTTTTTAATGATGACAAGGTAACACATATCGTTATCCTAAATTTTATGTTTGCGTAACTTGATTTGTGTGACTGTTTGATCACATATTTACATGTTAAATAAAAAAAATAATCCTGATACTCTTGACTGTCTTAAATGTTAAATTGCATGTCTAAACGGATAACGATGCAATCTGTAAAATATTATAAATTATAATACAAATTCTTGAATATTCTTTATTTTTTATTTGTGATATCATATACTGATTGTGTATTATTTTTGTAACGAACTATTAATCCAGAAGAACTTTAGAGAATGTTAAAAAAATACGTGACCCATATGAAATTATGAAACGCCATGAGAGCCACCTGCTGTACTTGGAATTAATGTAATTAATTTAATGTTACATACCTGAAATTCTAAACTACGAACACCATAGTAGTCACTTGTCATACATGGCTTAATATGTTTAATTTAACGAGACATGCCTAAAATCCTGAATTACGAAGACCGTGATAGTCACCTGCTATACATGGGTTAATATGTTTAATTTCATGATACATGTCTGAAATCCTTAATTTCGAATACCATGGTAGTCACCTGCTATACATGGGTTAATATGATCAATTTCATGTTACACGCCCGAAATCCTGAAATACGAACGCCACGACAGTCACCTGTTGTACATAGAATTAATATGATTAATTTCATGTTACATGCCTGAGATTTCTGAAATCCTGAATACGAAGAAATTTCTATGAGTATCAATGACTGGGAGAGTTACAATTACATGACTAGCTAGGGATGGTGTGATTAACCTTTTTGCGTGCACTCAGCGACATCAAGTGATGGTCGTGTTTGATTAAAATTAACCCTCCTGATCGACTGCAGAGACCATAAAGTTTGTTTAATTATTCCTAGTACGACCATACTAGGTAACATATTGAATTCATATGGTAACTCCTCACATGTCATCAACCTGTAAAAGTCATAAAAATCAACACGACATGACATGAAATACATGAAGAGCCTTAAAAACTTTAATAAGAGATAACGGTAACGAAACAAGGATTAACCTTGCAGTTGATGACTTGCAGTTGGTTGGTTATTCAGATTCTGATTTTACAGGCTGTGAGGATGATAGAAAGTTCACTTTCGGTTATGTCTTCTTAATGGCAGGTGGGGCTATTGTTTGGAAGAGTTCGAATCAAAAATGTGTTTCCACTTCTACCATGCAGGCCAAATTCATAGATTATTTTGAAGCTACGACTACATTCGCTACTTTAAGCAACTACTTGTGTGAGTTGACCATTGTTGATTTTGTGTTTAGACCCATCCGTTGATTTTGTGATAATCGAGGTGTTGTGTTGGTCATCAACAACAATAAGGTATCATAGTTTCAAAGACCATTGAGGTGAAGTGCATATCCATCAAGGAATTGGTACAAGATGACAATGTTCAGGAAGAGCAGATTGGTACAGATGACATAGTTGACGATCCCTTGACAAAAGGATTATATTCTAATGTCTTTGAGAGACATGTTACTAGCATGGGCTTAGTTGCATCATTAGATGTTGTTATTTGGTGGGAGCTATCCTTTGTTTTGCTTTACTGTTAGACAAATTATTTCATCTCTACGATTATTTATTTTCTGAAGTTAAATATGGTGTAGCTTTTCATAATTGTTATATATTTGACACGTTGGTGTTATATATATATAATGTTAACTTCATTTTGTGTAAAAGTCTTTGAGAAAAGGTTGGGTTAATAAGGTGAGTTATATTATATGTCTTGGGACACATTAAAATATATCACGTGATAATAAAGTCAAGATATATGGGTTCCTTGGAATGAGTTTGCTCAAATCATACGATGATGCATAAGGTGAGAAAATATGTGACTCACAAGAGGATAATATATGATGTTTTTACGTTTGGGTATTATCTATCTACTACACTCCCATATTAAAATTTATGTTAGTAGGACTGAGAGTTTTTGTATAATGAAAGGTCCTGTGTCGATTATGAAAAGACACAGTTGCCTCCATGATCCAAGGCTCAAGGTTCTATGGGTTCAAATTGACTAGAAGAGCGTCTTTAAACCAATGGTTTTTATTGCCGACAAATTTTTCAAACTACTTAAATTAGCCCATGTTTTAACTTGGGAGTCATGTGGTCATGCTTTCAGATCCGGACCGTTTATCAACCAAAACGTTGAGTGGACGAACGGGTCATTGTTTCAACAGAAAACAAGGGAAGTAAAGGAACCATTCCTTATAAGCTCTATTTATCCTATTCCACCATCATAACCACCGGTGCAGACTGTCATTGTGGAACAAGGGAGAACATGAAACATAAAGCCTCTTAAGGACATTGAGATTGAAGAACTTCGTGACTTCACCCTAGCCCTGGAAGTTCTCAAGGATGGTCAAGATGAGAGTCTTATATCCCTTATCTCTCATACTACTAAAATTTATGCAGAAATACATGAAGGGCCACAAGCTACGTTCAGACAAGAGATGTTAGCTCTAGGGTACAACTGAAAACAAATAGAAGCCTTGGAAACTGAAATGAGAAGACAGGAAGGATAACCTGCTACAACAACCACATCAACCTCCATCAAAATTGGAGTGTCAGCCACTACTGTAGAAGAGCAAACCATAACCTCTGCAACCGAGACAACAACAGTCACTACTGTAATTATTCTAATCTCTACTACAGGGATGAAACTCGCACATCTACGAACAGAGCCAAGCTCTATTGCAACTAAGATTTGATCAACACAACGATAGCAACAAAAGGAACACTACAACTCACTGTTATAACTGACAAGGCAGAAATTGATGCAACCCTACAAAGGGTTTTATTTGTGGAAATCAGATTTACTAGGCATATGGCCAAGACCAGGGAAATGCTTGGTTATAGAGAAATGGAGGATATGCTTGATCAATTCAGGGGGAAATAAAGCTCCTTCCAAAAAGAAAACTATACTACTACAAAGAGGCCAAAGCTCATTCCATCTATGCCTACCATCAGATATCGGATCAACCCTGATGGCAGCAAAACAAAACATGGCATAGTGGACCAATTGAATGACTTTGAAATGGAACAGTTGGTTCAATTACAAAAGAAAGAAGCTAGATTCTTACTTGGCATAATGTGGCTTATGTTTTGTTCAATGAAACATTACAAATCAAAGATTCTCCAGACAATTTTGTAAGGCATCGCTAAGCTCATTTACAAAAAGTTGAGTTTTTGCACTTTGAGAAAGTAGAAGTAGAGCTTTAGAGATTGGTGGAAAAACACGTGCGGATGGTCACTATGAAGATCTACAACTATCTCTCTAGCCTATAACAGGAAAACCACCCTCTCCAACATATGACGACGACAATGATGACAACATACCAACTGCAGATGAGGCAAACGATGGAGATGATGCCATAATTGATGAAGTGGCTAAGGAAAGTGCCAATCAGAAAGATATACAGACTGAAGTATAACCTCAAGGAGACGAAGAACCAGTTGCAACAACAGAAGCAACCACAACACAAGATGTCACAGAGGATCCAAAGGAAACAATTGATGCAGAAGAAGCAACAAAGAAGATGAAGAAGTTAATAAGGCTGCAGAAGAGGCAAATCAAGAGACCATGGATGAGAAGGTTCAAAAGCATGTGGACGAGACAATAATAGAAGAAGGAAATGAAGCTCTTGATTAAGAAGTTGCTCACACATTCTCACCAAAAGACAGAAGCAGCTCCTCCATAACAAACCCTAACCATGCCCAATACCATATAGAGATCACTCCTAATACTTCCAAATCATCATTAACACAATCTATTCCATGCATTTTCACAAAACCATCACAATCCCAACTCAAGACCAACACAAACCCTAACCTCTAAACAAATCAAACACAACCACAATTCATCAAATCCATTCAAATTGAAAGACATGATAAAAATATGATTATAATTACCTTGTTGTTGTTGTAGATTGGAATGAGGAAACAAGAATTTGTAAAGGATTTGGGTGATTTCGAGGGTTTGGGTGCTTTTGGTTTGAAGAAAGTGATGAGATAAAGTGAAAAACATTTGGGTTTGATGTGTCGGTTTCATTGGCAACATTGGGATCATCATTGGCAACTTCGAGTATAGGACTGGTTAGATTTTGTGATAATTAAAACCACGCCTAGGTAAGCTGAATGATGGAAAGTTGATCAATGAGGTCGCGCTCGAGAATGACATCAAGCTTCGCCCGTGTGCTTAGTGTTTAAACTGCACTGGGGTTTTAGGGAGAGTTAGAACGTGCCCGGGGGTGAAAGTAAACCTCGCCCTGGTGCTTTGGCGTTTGGACTGAATGTTGCTTTTTAACGATTCACGTGGTGGCCGGATATGAGTTATACCCTACACCGATGTTCGTCGTAAAATGTATATGCAATTTAATCGGAAGTACACAATGCCGACCAAGTAATATAATGATGAGAAAGATATCGTTCCCACGAGGACTGTAGCAATAGTCTAATTTAATTAATTCTAAACGGTTTTGAAAAATGTGACAATAAAAATGATGATTTTTTATTAACTAACTAGACTAAGCTAACTCGATGAAATGAGATTGGACATTAACTATGTCACAAAAATCTAGGGCGTTTGACTCCACCAATGTTTTCAATATGGATTTTCTATGTTTCCTTCATTATAATTCATCATAATGTTGATTATCAATATCAATTTTATGTATTTATCATACTCTAAAACTATAATAATATCCAAATAGGCATGTCAATTATCTCTCGATCCATCAACACTCCCCTATTTTAGTAAGTAAGTTCATGAAATTAGAAATGATAGCATGAAATTCATAAATATGTCTCTCTCATGTGATATCATGGAATTCCTTAACATAGGCATAATTTGATATTATTCTCTCGAACTAATATCGAATCCCTAAATCATGCTATTGGTGATCCAATAATCACGAGCATTACGATCGAATAGAAATTCTCAACATAAAAGAATGAATTAGAATAAACTCAACAAAAATTATCCATACATCAAATCAAGGCTTCATCGAAGCCCTATAAAAAACAAACTTAGTTCATGAAGATTCGAAACCAATCCCTAGAACTAAGATACATATCAATTGATAATGTAACGTCCCGATTTTCATAACATATTAATACATAATAATACAAATGACGTCACTATCGTTGAGTCCCAATATCCTATCTAGACAAAAATTACTTAACCGATTTAGGTAAAGAAATAAATAAAATCCACTGAAACATAAACCACTAATGTTATCAAATATAGCGGAGGCTTCTCCTTTATTACATATTTTACTTAGTTCATAAGCCATAATATAGTAGATGTATATTAGCGTCATAACCTATATCACATCTGTCCGTCGTCTCTAAAAAATAGTAAGCATAAGCCATATGAGCTTAATAATATGTCGACACCCTTATTAAGGGTCACACGAGAGGAGATGATAAGACAAAAAAAGAGAAATAACCACTTACGTCCTTTGATCCAGTACTCTGGAACATAGTATATCAATCCAACATTCATAATTATCATCTCAAAAAGATAGTGAAGACAGACAATAGATACTCCCAGTGTTATAATTGTACCTCTTGACAAGACTTATTTAATTTCAACTTATCAAGTTTTATTCAACTTTAACATAAAGGATATCTACAAAAAGGGATTAGTCAAACCGAAGCCCAGGGTCTCCTACAGAGAGTTTTTCGTATACCAAAATGACCTCACAAGATCAATGAAAGAATGTCACCAGCAAGTCACTGTATGACACCAACAAAGAACACAAGGTTTTGTGTTTTATACCATGTAGTTATCTCACCACTTATGGATTTTGTACTCCTTTTACTTACTCATCCAGGTTTTGTGTTTTATACCATGTAGTTATCTCACCACTTATGGATTTTGTACTCCTTTTACTTACTCATCCTCTTTATACCAGTAATCAAGACATAACACAAAGACACACATCATCTTATCACGACACATAGCAGTTACAAATAGTATTTTATGTCAGTCATATTTAGTGATTATGTCCAAAAATTTCAATGATATAATAATACACATTGCCACACACAATAAATCTAAACGTAACCTTCATATTGCAACTTCGTCACACATACGCTAAGCTTGTCCTTTATGTCTCAACGAGCGGAATCTCCAAGTCCTATAACTATAACATGATAGGATTCACATATTAATATATTTTTTTGTTCACGTTATAGAGTTAAACATATTTGTTTGTACTTAGAGAAAAACCATCATATTAACATGTTGAGCTTTGTACAATCCTTTGATACTTATTTTGATTGTCAATGATGATGATTTTTAAATTGTATCATTAGCGCTATTTGTGAATGTTTGCAGTTATTTTGGGATCAAAACAATCATTCTCAATCCAGAAGGTTATGAGATGGCATCCCGATCTCTAGAACGTATATCTCGATCTCCGGAATAAGCATCCCGGCCTCTAGAACAAACTTTCTGGCCTCTGAAACGGGTGTCCTACATTATATCCAACATGACCCATAGATGTATTTAAATCTATAATTTCTTGTATAGAACTCCAAAAATTATTCCGTAAAATTTTACATAAACTAGACTCTATAGTCTTTCAATTGAATCAAAATTTTCATCATAAAACCTTATAATAATAACAGTTAAGTAGTTTAAGTTTATATTTTTTCTAGTTCGTATAGTTTTATCTTACTTCACTAATTACTTCATAATTCTCTACATATAATTCCAAATAATTATTGATTAAGTGTTCTGAAAATTAGACTTCCATACGTTTCTAGTGATATAAGGCTTGTCCTTTAAAACCTACTATATAATTTCATATCAATCCATAAAGTCATCTCTATAATCAGTTTTTTACAGATTGATATATCCGTATGTTTTGATTTATATTTTAAAACTCATAACTTCGAATCATGATTTATTAACTTTATTACATACTAGACATATAAGAATTTAACATATATTAGTATACAAATTTATCAAAGAGTATAATTTTTCAAGAAATTTTTAATCAAGATTATCACCTTGTTTTAATAACGTGAAGGATCCTCGTTGAGCTCGCCTTACCACCTAGGTTCTCCTCTTCTCCTCAAGCTTTTCTTTCTTCTCTCCTCTTGCTTAACTCTATTTTTGCATGATTAGGAGTGTTTTATTTTGTGTTTGGGAGAGATTTTAAACAACAAGAGAGCTTACATATATAAAAAATTAAATCAATTAAAATAGTTTAAATGAATAATTATTGGATATTTAATGGATAATTAGTGGATATTTTGTGGATAACTAATGGGTATTAATTTAATTTAGGTGGAATAAAAATTGATATAAAGAAAAATAAGTGCCAAAATATGGTATTTTCGTATTAAAATCGTATCTTTCCATATTTTACATTTTGCCAAAATTAGGGTTGCATTTCATTCATATTTTACATTCTTTTCTCATTATATCATTAAATAAGTATTTTAACCCCAA
>LIEC01011558.1:0-94551 GCA_001925005.1 Drosera capensis | reverse complement strand
GATTTTGCTGGGACGAATCACACTAATCTCCAGTAGGGCAGCCACATGCCTCTTGAACGCATCTTCCATAGAGGGGTAACATGCTTGAGTGGCCGGTCCTGGATTGTTAGATCCGGGTTAATAATATCCAGCTTGCAATGGACTTGGTTTTTCCAGCAAGTCCATGACTCTCTTCTTTCCTGCCTGGATCCTAGCAGATATTCTGTGCTCGGGCCTCTCCTCTTCTTGGGCTGGTTCCCTTATGACAATACCAGGCCTGGACCTAGTTTTTGCTTTTTCTTCCAGCTCTTGCGCATGTTTGAGAAGTATCGGGCCAATATCCACCAATCTCTGAAGCCTTTCATTCTCTTTGAGCAAGTAGTCTACATAAGTAACTCCTTTATGAGGGCTGTTGGGGATCCATGTTGTTGGGACTAGGCTGGGAGCCCTTTGGATTCTTCGGTCCCAATAGTACAAGGAGCACATAGGGCACATGGTTAGTTGGCAATTTGCACAGTGCGTCCTCATCTGGGGGTTCGTCTGGATGTTACAATAGGTACAGGCCGTCATATTCCCAAGAATGGGGCTGTTGTCCTCGAACCTATGCTGAAATGATTGTTGAGGTTCTTCCAGTTCCTTAGGCATCCTCCAGCTAAAGGAAGTGGCAGCGTTCATCATGATAAGGTCATGAAAGGGATTTTCCAGAAGACTGGCCTTGAAAGCCATTGAAGCTTCTACCTCTCCCTCGGAGATAGAATAGATAGCATTGCTGTCCGATTCGTTCATGCCTACTGACACGACATCGAACTCCTCAGGAATTTCCAATACGTCCAAGGTTGCTGCTCGGGTTATATTTCCATTCTTCCTTCTGCATTCACGAGCAAAGTGACCTTCCTCACCACAGATATAGCACTTACAGTTTCTCATCTTTGGCTTCTGCTTGTTTTTGATGAGCTTTATGTGAGTGTCATGTGGTTTTCCTCTGTAAGAGGTGGCTTTTCGAAAACCATACCTCTTTCCTGAATCCTTGTAGTACCCTGGGATGGGTATTTGTCTACAGAATTGCAGGTCTTTTATTCCGCGCTGTATTGCTGCCTTCTTGCAGAGATCAGCGAGATATTGGTAGGCAAACGTGATCCTGGGCAATACTCCGATTTGATTTCCCACGAACTTTGCCTTGAAAGCTGCTTTGATCTCACCACCTATTATAGGAGGCATCTTTCAGAAGAACCTGTCTGATAGCTCCGAAGAGATGAACATTCGTCCTGACTTCGCAGCCAAGAACTTATATTCGTTCATATACTGCAGCAAGTCCTTCATTTCATGGCAGCTTAACCGCTCCAGATCCAGGTAAGCTCGGTCTTGTTCCGCCGTTGAGCCCGTAGCTGGATCACTTAGCAATATCATCCTCCGAATATGTGATGTAATATTCTGGGGATCATCCGTTGTTGCCGTCAGTTCTTCATATTCCGTTGGGTATGCCATCATCCATTGTACGAACATCTTCTTTTCTACTTCTCCCAGTAGATTCATGATATATTGCATCTTCGCCTTGTTGTCAGACCATGTTCGTTCATTGATAAGGTTGATGGTAATGGATTCCCACCTGGATATGACTTCCTCAGATCGGAAGAGCACGTGTAGGGCTAATAGTGCACCGGTTTGCTGCTGTGCTGATGGAAGGGTCCAATTATTCGAAGTCTGAAGACTCCGATAGTTGTTCAGATTTGCCCTTATAGAGGATTGATTCAGCTGTGCATAGCTTGGTTGATCTCCTTGATCAGATCTTACCACTGCGGGTGGGTAGTCAGCTGGTCCCTTAGTAACATCAGAAGGTGGCCTATAACTGCTTGACGCCGTGCTGAATGCGACCTCCTGAGCTTGTTCGACCTTTTTTGTTAATTTCCTCAGCTTGGGATATTCCATCTCCTCCAGCAGATCCATTAGCGATCCCTGCGTCGCCTTTTGCATGAAGGCATGTTCCTCCTATATACTTTCATAGGGGTCCGTTAAGACCTTGTCTGCAAATGCTTCCCCTTGCCTTCGTTCTTCTTCATATTCCTCAGGGGACTCAATCGTACTTACTCCTTGTAACCCTTTTGACTGGGTTTCGATATCAAAGAGTAGTAGTGGTGGATCTTGGTATTGAGATGGGCCTTCTGCCCATGGATTTACCAAAATCGCAGATGATGATGATGGTGATGAATTTGGCGCGGACGCCAAACTTTGAGTAGATTCTGCTATTCCCTGTCCTTTTGATGATGGTATTGATCCTTGTAGGTATTGAAACCTTACTAAGTGAGAGAGAGAGTCTCGAGTCCTAGTCCCCAGTCCAGTCCCCTTTTGTATTTGCGTACTGCTGATGAATAAAGATTTGAGTTAAAAATCCTTGACTCACGATCCCTTCCGCACACCGCCCCCCCCCCCCCCCCCCCCTCCGTTTCCAAAGTAACAACAAAAACCCATAAGTCATCTCATGTAGTATCAGACAAAACTTATCCAAGTGCTCAAAAACCATCTGTCCCATAAGTTCCAAATTACCAAGTAATCTAATATGTTCCCCTATCTTCCGTAAGCTTTTACAGGATTACCATCAGGAAGTGAAAATTTTCACTTTTGTATCAATTATCCTTTAATGCATGAACATGGTTATGTGGCAATTTACTAGGCATGTTTGGCCCGAGTCTCACAGGATAGTCTCACAAGCTATGTGCTTGGGGCAATCAGGACAACTGGTCAATTACTACAAACTGTTTTAGTTTGCAGTCACAAATAAGAACCAAAATAACGATGTTGTCACAGGAACTCATGAATAGAAAGACCGTAAGAGAATAGCCAGCGGCTTTTTATCAGACTACTGAAGATTCTTCACTACTGTATAGGAGCTCATACTTTATAGGACGAGAACTAGAGAATCAAGAATAACAAGTACAGACGTAATATAGCTTACCTTAACCTGGCAACAGGTCTCTTTCAGCCCATTAAGCATTAGCAGATCTATAGGTTTGGCTAGTGCATCAGTTCGAATAGGAGGCCAGGTCTGATGATGCCTCTGAGTCCAGAGCAGGCATCTTGATATATCCTGGAAACATTTAGGAGAATAATCCAAAAGATAAGACAATCACAGAAACTCATGCTGGCAAGCTATAGCAAAGTGCAAACAACCAAGCAGGAGGGAAGATTCATATTCAACCACCTAACATGAGCTGATCATGTTATCACAAAAAAGGGTGCAATTTAAAATTATGTAACTGAATGTGAAGTTGAAATTTCACACCTCTCCATCGTAAGATAAGGTAATTCCAGTTGTGGGCAGAGTAACTCCATCTACATAGTTACACAAGGTTTAGCTTTAGCTTTAGGCATGAAAATCAAAGAGGTCAATTAAATGAAATACGTATACAGAGAGAACAGATAAAAAAATGCTGTAAGAAATCTATGAAAAAGTATGATGACAACATCAGATGACTAAATTAATTCTTCTAAGACCAGCTAATTTAGTGCACGTGGGTCTGGTAAGGATGCTCACACTTAGTTCACTGGACTTTTCTCATTGAAAGGTTTATCATGTTAATTTCGTACAAGTTTGAGGAGAGTAATGCACACTAGGAGTGTACCTAAATCAAATTCTTCTATGATTTAGTGGGTGCTTACTGTCAACTACCACTATTTCAGCATGATAGTAAGATAGAGCCATAACAATAAATGCTCACTATTTAGTAGAATCAAATTCTAAAAATTCAGTAACCTTAGGCCCACAACACAGCTTGTCGTCCTGTCTATTCATCATCACTAGCATTGGTTTCATAGCACGTGTTGTCATCCTGTCTAAACAAATTGGTATAATACGGCTCATTCGAGTGTTTGACAAGCTTTTGTGCTACAAATATTTGACATTTCTAAGCTAGACAAATAATGTGGAATATCGGTTTACAAGTAGCTCCGGGAATCTGTATTATTTGTTTCCGGATCCTCCACTTTATTGTGCGATATTATAATCGATTCATCTTGAAGTCATATAAGGACAGTGGAAAGCTACAATCAATACTATAAGGTAATAGGAATATAAGCTTGAATAAGAGGGAGGGAAAATGTCATCAGAAGCACCAGTACCTCCACGCACATGACAGATATGGCCTGGGCACCAATGTTTACAACGCATGCTGTCAACAATCCATTTCCAAAAACAGCAGCAAGGGCTTCCTGGCCATAATAATTGCATGCAAATGGATTGGAGCATCCATCCAAATGTTAAAAGGGAAATTCTCAAGCTCTATCATCAAACGGAATACAAATGGTAAAAATCATGGCCACTGGATGCAAGGTCAACTGTCAGATGAACCCTCATACCAGCAGTCTAGAGATGTCTCTTTCGTAACCTGAAGACCAGGTCATAAATAAACAACCTCAGTATTATGCCAAGGATCTCCCCCCCCCCTCTTTCTTTCTTTTTTATTCCCCAAAAATGCCGGTGATTATTCCTCAAAACAACCTCTACTAAAGCCACCCATTATGAAGGGTGGAGGTCAGCAGGATTTTGATCACCCAATTGAATCCACAACAATGGTGGAACCTTGCAAGTGCATACCCCGAGGACCAAAAATGGTTTACAAGCAGATGGCATAATTAATGATGATTATTAAGCATACACTAATCCATAGAAACCAGTAGTTCATTGCAAGCTTAGTGAAGGAGGTGAAGAAGATAGTCAAGAGAGATTAGCATTACTTTCACGAAATTTCATGCACACTCGATTCAATAAGAAGTAGGGAGTAGGCAAGTTTTCAAATATAAGTTCTGTTTTATGGTCAGGGACTTTACTCAGGTCATATATTAAAAACTAGAAAGAGTTATAGCTTAAGAATAAAACTTGGATATGCTATTAGACCAGATCCAAGCAACATCCAACCACTGTGAAAACTGAAAACACAACTTGAAATGGAACTTCACATAACACTCTTTCTCCTTTTTAGAGAAACAACAACGAGCAAATTGAACTATGCATTTGTACCTGATGCACCACTGCTGAGCTAAAGCATAAATCTTGCAACACAATGGATAGCAATTCCTTAATTTCTGATCAAGACAGGAAATAAGATGACATGAATATCCAATTCAACATCAGATCCTAGGGGTCAAAGCCAGACGCTTTCTTCAAGTCACATGATCTATTAGTTTTCATGACTAGAGGAATGCAAGACTCAAGCTCCTAACATCTTAGCCCCCTTTCCAAAAAAAAAAAACAAAGAAAGAAAGAAAAAAAGAAAAAAAAGGACAAAGAAAAGCTCGTTCATGCAGAAAGGCTGGTGAGAATTGGTTGTAAAAACCAGGTTGCTCTACCATGACCCTGGAGGAAAAGTATCAAGTTGTAGCACTACAACTGTAGAACAGCCTCCACAAAAACCAAAGATAAGACCTTAAAACCCTCCCCAACCATGCAATAGTAAAGGTAAAAGACACATTTCGTATGAAAAGTTTACACAGGTCAGTGGTCATACATTGATGCATTAAAATGAAATGACCAGTCCTAGTCAGAATACACAATTTTTACTTTTGTTCTTTCCTTCGAGAAGATTTTGCAGGGCTGATAGTATAATAGAAACCCTGTTTTTTACTCATTTGAAAGAACCATTACTTTAACTAGGGCATATGATGCCAAGAACAAAAGAACACAGCTAAGATTAAGACAATACCAGGCTATCAAATGTTTCAGGCACCACCAAGATGGCAGAATACAAGTTTCTTGCAGTAGAAGGAATATGCAGCTTCTCATGCAAAATCCAATCCAAAATCGTACATAGGTCTTCCAGGACCTGCCGAGCATACAGAGAGATAGTAAGAGACCGAGTCGGGAAATGGGTCATAAGTTTTTCTATTGTGCTAGATGATCTCACTTATCAAAGCATGCAATATTCCTGAAACTAGAAGTGCAATTATACCACTGAAGCTTTTCATAAAATCGTTATCAGAGAAGAAAGATTAGAGCCAAAGGCAAAAAATAAAATAAAATAAAATTAATAATAATAATAATAATAATAATAATAATAATAATAATAATAATAATAATAAATAAATAAATAAATAAATAAAGGGTAATAATGAACCAAAAAAGCTACTGGGTAACGCATGGAGAATCGAAGTGGATAATAGAAGCTAAAAGTAGTATATGCCAAAGTTAGTAGTACTATATATATCACCTGCTGTGTAGGATAATGTAGGGAAACATTAAGAAGACCTCTACGAATTGGGCGTCTCAGGCAATATGGTTCAGTCGAAGATATTTTAAGGGCTTCTTCTCCAAAGATGCACTCTCTGTACCTACTTGTATCCATCTCTTTGTATTCACTAGCCTTGTGCTGGTCCGAGGAGCCCTCCTCGGTAGTATTATTCATTGGACCTTCTGATGTAGGGCAATTGAAAATTGAAAATTGAAAATTGAAATACAAAATAATGTGTCTTGGAATAGCATAAGCATTCAAGCATAGAGAAAGGAACCACAATCATGGGCAGTCGCGGGGGTGGGGGTTAAACTTTATTTCCAATGAGAAAGTCACTGGCCCACTACCTTTACGTAGAATCAAGAGAATAAACCCTAAAAACAAAATGCCATCTCACTGGGACACAGCAGACGAAGGGCTTATGATTAAAATTGATCAAATTGTTGATTCAGCGAGGACTATTTTCCCTACAATTATAAGACATAAATCAAAGCAGATGGTACAAAAATTATTTTGTTTCAAAAGAAGAATACTGGCATGCAAAGCATGAAAATGGTGAAAATGGAAAAAGAATATTACAATATAGCAGTGGGATTTATAATTTTTTTTTTTTTGTTGGGACACCAGACAAGGTTTTGATATAAGAATATGAACTTTGATTACTTTTCTATCTTCCTTTTACTGCAAATAGACATTAATCACCGGATTGTGATGATACGCTTTTTGGAATACAATAATATTTTGTTGCATAGTATCCAACATAGTTGTTTCTCATCTAACCCAATTTGCTTCTGATATCATCGGTAGACGGTGACATCCACCACCTATTATACCAAAAAGTACCGAGTATCTTTGTTTTGTTTGATTCTACCTATCTGCATGATACTTTCAACGCAAGCTGAAGAAGGTTCAGCACACGGATGAGTGCTAGAATGTTAGATTATCTCATTGGCCATTCATTGTGACATGATTTTATGTTGTGATACTAGTAAAGGTTTAAATATTGTAGTTATAAATAAGATCTACCTTTGATTACTTTTCTATAGTCATTTTATTTTAAACAGACATAAGTAAAAGATTGTGATGGTATCCTTTTGGAATACAAAAGTTTTTCATTACAAATGGTAACAAAACAAATAAGCCTATGAAATAAAGATATTACCTGTGGACGCAAATGCATCAGTATTCTTCTCAAACACATTAGTCCAGGAAAATACAGGATCTTTCCTGCTATTTGCCAAATTGGATCCATCCACCCTTGACATCTGAATCATATGTGCATAATTTGGTAAATTAATGAGAGGAATTAGCAGTGCCATGCTTCTGATAGGAAAAATTGATGCTTTCTCTTAGACTTATATAAAGCAAAGGTCTGAAAAATGAACAATGGAGGAAGAAAAAGAGAGAACAAATGCTTTGATGTGTTTGTTTCATTTCAACCAGTTAGGCGTACCGTTTGTTAGTGTGTCTTTGACATATTTGAAGGAAAACGAGAAACCAAATGACCAGTGCCAAAGCTCAAACTCAAACCACTAACAAAGATCCAGTTTAGATACTAATCACAGAACCATTCATAAGAAGAACATTTGTATTGACAGCAAAGGGAAGAATTGCCGAATTGGTCTTGAGGATGGATGCCAGTAACTGAAACATTAGGTAAAAAACTAAAAATTGCATTCAACTCTCCAGATATTGGTCCTTGAGCACTTCATTTGAGAGATACAGTACTGACTCCTGACTATACGTACACTAGCCTTAAAGCTATCCCAGGCCTTCACAATCAGAACATCACAAAGAGACATGGTAAGTAGATGGTTCCGATGATATCAATCAAGCAGTAGGACTGTCTTTTTCACCAGAGTATGGCATAAAACAGATGTCCAATTTGAGAATATAAAGCTTATGTAGGAGACTTTCAAGTATTGCATGGGACAGAAGAAGAAGAAAGTTAAAAAAAAAAAAAGATTTAAGCATCGTCAGACCTTCCTTGAATAGGTATTGGCAACCTCTTCATCAAGAAAAGGAATCTTCAATATGGATGCAATCTAGAAAGCACAAAAAAGGAGATAAATTAGTATGAAACATATCAGTTTACAAAATGTTGATTCATGAAGACGGCCAAAGTATAGAGATACTGACCATATCATATGCTCTTTCACGCTCTACATGTTGAGCAGTAGTAACTTGAGAATTAAGCAACTTGAGCAAATATTACAACAAAAGGTCAGAAAAATTAGAGGTAACCATATTAAATTGCAAAGGGCAAAGAAAGAGGGAAAAAAGCACAAAAGAAAAGGAGAACCTGATCCTGCACCGTCCTTCTAGGAGCTTGATTAGCTCCAGTGGTTCGACGAGCAATGCAATGAGGAATAATCAATGGAGCATCTTGCGAAGCAAACCCTATTATTATGCTTGCAGAATCTAGTAATCACAGACCTTGATGAGTTAAAGAGACCCTGAACATTAATACAGCACATCAAGTAGCTAATGTCGATGTATGAATCAGTCTCCATGAAGAGATGACATTTCAATCCACCGTGCCCAAAAATTCAAGCAAGATATCAGCTATCATCCTTTCCGGAGAATCAAGGTCCAATGGCTGGGAAGTTGAAAGTTGAAAGTGATCTTGAGAATCTATGAGTTGATTCCGACATGGATGGGGCAGAAATAGAACAACACTTCTGTTTCACACTTTCACTTTCACTTTGCCCATTATACCTACTAGATTTGACTTGTGAACTGAGATTTTGGTTCCTATACAGGCTTGTACGTTACTGAAAATCAACTATGGGGAGGAAACAGTAACATTATGACACGGATAATGGTGTGGCCTCCGTAACATGTAGGTATTAGTACTTAGTATAATGACGCAGACATTTAACACGGTGAGATTGTGACTCAAGTGGCATGCAGTACTTAGCATGGATATGAGCGCATGGTATATGGCTTGATTGCACAAGGTGATGAGGTACTATGCCATATTCAAGTTCAAAAGCAAACTGATCATCAGGATCACCAATGAGGAGAGATCGCAATGTAAATGCACGAGCTGATTGCTCCAATTAAAGTAGAAAAGCATAAAACAACCTATATAATATAATTGGCACGCAGTGCTTCTATGGGTACTTAAGCAAGGTTACGCTCCCTTCTTAATAATCTCACAGAAGACATCTGGGTTTGCGTTGACCAAAGATTTGATTCTCGATGGAAACATTTGATTCTCGATGGAAACAGTCTCTCGATGTGTTAGGTAAAGTTGTACACATCCTCCCCTCTCAGACCCCAATCTAAACAAGAGCCTTTTTGGTACTAGATAAGCTGAGTTGTCATATCCCTGCAGTCTAAATAACCTCTCAGCGAAGACTAATCATCAGCGTAATCAAGACATTTTGTTCATCATGACCAATATCAATTTAAACATGCGAACAACCATAAAAGCGAACTAATCGAACTGGAAATCCCTAACCAAAACTCGATCTACATTTACGCGATTGGCACCTGGATTGATGACGACCAAATTGGAGCCTCGCTCGGCCGCAAGCTGCGAAGGCACCACGTTTTTCAGGAATTCCTGCAAAAATATATGCTTCGATTATGCTTATAGATTAAAAGCAGCCGAGATGGAAAGGAGGAGAGAGAGAGAGAGAGAGGAATCGAAGGGACGGGGCCGCTCACCATTTTCACTAGCACCGGGTATCTGCCTGCCTATACCTGGTGGCCGGTGCCCGGTGCCCGGCTTCTTGTTTCGTTTAATGGTTTCGGAGGGGAGGGATTGTACAGGGAATACTCCGAAATTGTGCTGCCAAGGCATTCCCTGAAATTTTCTCCCACTTTTTTACATTACATTTCATCTCATTTATCTAAAAATAATAATCAAATATTATATTACAATAAAATTCTATATTTAAAAATATATTATATACTTTTCTTATTTTCACAGTTATTGTATATATCTCAATATATTTTTTTCAACATTATATCATTATTTTTAAAGATGTAAAATTTTTTATTATCAATTAATTCATAAATTCAAATCATAATCTTATTTATCCTGAATTATAATATAGAACGAATCTTTTATAATAGATTGTAATAATTTATTTCTATTAAAATTAATTATAAATTATAATAATCATCTCAATCCTAATTATAATCCTAAATCTAACCGTTAGTTCATTGTCTTCACTTTCACCCGCGATCAAACAATACACAATGTCCTTTGTCGATGATCTGAAACAAAGAAAATGCACTATTTATCTTCAATTAGAACGATGTAGCCAAACACATTAATATCATCGGATCAATAAACAGTACATTGTTTTAAACGCCTTCTCGTCCCGGCTCAATCCTTGACTCAATCCCTCTGTAGCACATCTCATTATAATCCATACCCACAACCCCCACTTCCCATTATAATATCCACACCATGTATCTCCTAATGAGAATCGATTACATAGAAAGTTAAAGAGCCATGAACTTCTAACTCGAATTCTCATTTCTCTTCATGACCACACCGAATCAGGAGATGGATAACTATACTAATCCATGGAAATGCAGCAGCTTCCTCCTAAATCATCTTCTCAGGTCAACCAAAAAAACATCAAACTCACGAATTCTCAGGTTAACCAAAAAAACATCAAACTCACGAACAGTGGCTGAGGGAGAACGCTTACGTGTTAACCCAGACGGTTAATCGATACGAGGGTAAAAAGAAGAGATGTGAGGAGAGGCCACTGTCGACGATGCTTGCTTAATAAAATCACCTATTAAAGAAATTTTTTTGAAAAAAGAAATATTTTATTACACAAAATCCGACCCATAGAATCTCAACCGTTCATTACTCATTAGTCATGTCTATCTGATACACTCACATAACTTTTAGATTTTCTGGGCATTCAATCAACCTCTATTAGTAAAGGGGTGATTCTAGTACGATGCGTTTTTTGGACAACTGTAAAATGAGAATTCGCAATATGACGAAGTCCCCAAAGACAGTCTTGTAGTTCCTTCATCTGAGACAGATGATTCTTCTCTGTTTGAGCTAGAATTATCTGTTGAAGGTTTTCCTGGTTCTGTATTCATGGCACAAGGACATTCGGACTTTGAACGAGTCAAAATCTTTATTAAATGGTATAAGCCCATCTCTTGATCATTAATTATTTGTTCAAGGGTCTTGATCTGGTTTTCCAAGTGCGGCTGGCGTTCCAAAGATTTCTGGAGGTTTCCCTGCAGTATTTGGTAGGAGTGTTTTAAGAGAATCAATTTCTTGATTCTTTTTGTGGACTTCATTTTGTGGAAGTTTATGTGGAACAACATAAGTTGCTTTTGTAATTTTTAGCAAATTACCAGCTATCAACGGATTTGATTTGTCTTTACCGTCTATCATTTACCTAGGATATTTTCTCTTAACCCTCGTTGAGGATTCTGGGATGTCAAGAGATTCCTCAAAGAAATCTAATGATCCCTTGGTGAACTTTAAAAGTTCCTGGTGGGCTTCCTCAAGAGAGGAGTACCCTTTCCATCGGCAATCATTGGATTGACCGACAATTCTCATTAAGGATCCATAACTGAGATAAATCCCAATTTTAGGTCCTTTGAATAAAACATAACAACTGTGTGTTTTGTTTTGGAGATTGGAAAGATAGTAATTGAGAGCATTTAATGCTTCCAATTTTTTCTTACCTTGGGTATTCCATATGGCGTTGAGGATGCACTGTTCCTGTTCGTTTACTGGAAGTTTACACCTGAAAGGATTCTCCCAATGAGCTGGTAGTATAATATTCCCAAAACGGAATACTTCCTCTGGATGGTTAGTCCTGTATCATAAAATATGATAAGTGGATATAATTCTGGACAATTTATCAGCACCAGTGTTATTGGTACCTTTAACATGTTAATCACCTTCTCGTTTATTATAAAGATTATAAAAAATTGCATTCGTCCGTCTCCTATTATAATAATTTTCTTGGTAATTATGTAAGAGTTGTAAACAAAGATCTGATAAATAATTAAAGATGTTGGGATTCATAATGATGCCTATGTATATCTTATTATCATAAAAACAATAAAATTCTAAATTATCAATACTTCTGTTCTTTGCGTTGTATATTGTTGTCAAATCTAAATATTCCAATTTCTCCATATTTTCCTTTATATTTTGATTTCCTTTGATAATTTCTTTGATAGATTCATCACCTTCAATATCCATCAGGTGCAAACATCCGTACCGTACTTAGCTCACTCTCATCGGCTGTTCCGTGGATTGCCTTCTCTAACCTTCTATCCAGTGATGAATTGTTTCAAATAGTTTATCTTAGGAAATTTATCTTTTAAAGGTAAATTCTTAGTTGATTTTCAATAGATTAACAACAGATACCGTAAGATTAAGACCATGATAATAGAGAAAAATACTTTGATTATGATAATAATCAATACAAACTATACATCAAACTTCATCCCAAATAAGTAAACTTACAGACTCATTGTGATGTACACGCTCTGATACCAAAATGGGAACGGATGCGGCGGAAGCAGGCGGTGTGGTGGTGGATCGGAGAGTGTTGTACTAGGCTACTCTCATTGGAGGTGGACGATATGAAACTTGGAGGTTTTCAGAGTTTTCGGGGGTGTCCAAGCTTGTAGAATGCTTGGGGATACGGGGGTTTATATAGCCCAAGGAATGAAAACTAGGACTCCTAGATTACATACAATCATGGGAATAACTTAAAGAGTAAGTTATTTCCTGAGTGGAGCATCTGCTTTCTTCTGGGGGACGCTTTTTATCAATCACTCTCTATACTGAGATCAGCGTCAGCTGCATCTGGCAGGTGAACATCACTGTCTCCCCTGTTGTAATGGTCCTCTTTCATATCTGTCCAAACAGATACATAGGTGGATTTGTTGGCAAGTGATAATCCTTCTGGTAGAATCCGTTCTCCTGAAGCATATTCCTTTTGTAAATCGGATTTTGTTGGTAGTTGAAGTCTTCTTCTGAAACTGTGAAGAGGGATGACCCCTTGGTGACAGAGGAAGATTCTCTTTTGGCTGGGGTAGAAACGCATCCTACTAGAATCACCCCTTTACTAATTGGTCTCTATTTCCTCATTTTCAAATGGATTTGAATTTCCATCTTCATTTTCGGAATAGGATAGGATATCAGAATCATTTGGTTCCTCATTTTCTTCAAGTGAAGACCATATCCCAAATATTTTTGTCCAATTCTAATTCCTGGTTAACGACAAACCTGTCACGATCCATTCATGGCACAAAGACATTCGGACTTTGAACGAGTCAAAATCTTTATTATCCTTATTGGTTAAATGGTATAAGTGGCCATGATAATAGAGAAAAATACTTTGATTATGATAATAATCAATACAAACTATACATCAAACTTCATCCCAAATAAGTAAACTTACAGACTCATTGTGATGTACACGCTCGGATACCAAAATAGGAACGGGTGCGACGGAAGCAGACGGTTCTAGCAATTTCTAGTTGTTTGTCTGGATTAACCACTTGTTCTACTTCTTTTAGCTTAATTCTTTTCTAATAATATCCTGGTTATTTGCTATGGTTTTAGCCATTTTGGACCGATAGTTTTAAACTATCAGCTAGAATAAATCATACTAATTTTAATTCAAAAATTCAACTTAGATAAATTATCATTTCAAATCAAACAGTTACAATTTGAATGGATTGAAAAGAATATAAAACTAACGATTTGTTATTTGCTTCTTTCAACATTCATGTTATGGTTTCATACCACAAGTTGTATACATGCATATGGATATTATAGGCACAAAGTGTTGATATTGCTCCTTAGTATAATCATTAGAGCATAATAGCATTACATACAATATGTCAAATATATATGACGAAAATAAGTTTGTGTAGAAACTTATTAAGGTGATATAAAGAAGCACAAGTTTGATTCAAAATTTTTACCCACATTGTTAGTGGTATTTTGTGTGGAGAAAGTATATAAAGCTCGTCACGTCTGTAATGAAAGATGCCGAAAGTATGTATAATTTATATAAAAGTATGTCACGACCGTGATAAATCTCGTCATGATCGTGATCGCTTACAGAATCATTTATGAAATGTTTTTTTTTTCTAAAAACCTTTTTATCATGATATAACCTATGCTAAATTTTTTTTTATCACTTCCTTTAATACGTGAATAAATTTATGTATTTAATAATAATAAAAATATGTAAATAGTAATTATGTCATGATATATAATCAATTTCTTCGTCTTATACTCCCATTGCTACTCGTTTTACATCATTTTGTTAGTTTGGGATGTCCGAATTGTTTGTTACATTTTCGTATTTGAAAAGTTTTGTATATTTAGAAATTACAAGGGATTGAAAAAAATTATAGAATTAAAAATTATAATTGAAAAAAATTAAACCTAAATTTATCTATACAAAATAAATATTATAAAATATATAAGACAAAAAAATAACATATAAATACTATGAAAAAAAAAGATTAAAAAGACTTTAAATCCTTGTCCCCCTAACAACACCACCACACACCCAAGAGCCAAAAGATAAACGTAAAAACATCCATCCAGTCGGTTCCGGCGAACCACGCATCACTCGCCGGCCGCCGCCGACACTCACGGTTTCCGATTCTACCCCAGTTTCTGCCTCCGTCGCCGTCGCCGTCGCCGTCGCCGTCGCCCTCCACCGCAACAACTCCTCCTAAGGTTCTTCTTCCTCTTCCACATACCCTTTCGGGCCCTAGTTGTTTCTTGCTAGGGTTTCAGTTTCGACTCATTGTTTGATTCGTTCCTGGTATGTGTTTGTTGTTCTTAGTGGTATGATGTTTAGGGGTTAGTTTGGCGGTATTAATTAGAAGAGTCGATGGAAAGGGAAAAACAATAGCATAAGATGAAAAATACAAGTTCTGAGTTTGCCGAGGAATTACAGTAGCTGGCATCTGTCTAATCTATAGTATATTCCCTCTTAAACGGAAGTGTGAGGGTTGTAGTTTTGTTAGATATTTTAGGTATTTTTACAAAGTGAATCAACTCGGATTTATTTTCCGTGGAATCAAATAATAATATTTTTTGAATAACATAAATGTCGTATATATCTCATAAAATACATATCTTTTTTAAATCCCATCAAATTCTAGTTTATCTCTTAGTTTCTATCACCACCAAAAATTGGTAGTGGTGAAATCCAATTATAGTTGGTGATGTTCTATGAAGACAAGGGGTCATTCCTGGATAGCTACACATATAGTGTGATCAATTTCTTAAGTTTATTATTTTTGTGGTTTGGTCTGTGTTGTCAGAGAGATGGGTGCCGAAGAAGACTCCATTGAACAAGTGGTAGCAGAAAGGCGTGAGAGACTAAGGGCTCTTAGAGCGGCACAGGAACTGCTCAACACTCCTGATGAGGATGTTGCTCAAGCTGAAAACAAGGACAATGAAGTTGGAAGTGGCGAAGACAAGTAAGGATTTCATTACTGGTTTTATGGCCGATTATTATGGATAAATTATTATGGTGTGAATCTCAAAGTTATGTGATTTGAAGATAGAGGATGAATTGACTCTTAACTTTTCTTACCCTATCAAATGATCAGTCTTGTGATTTATTTATTTATTTATGGTTTGTCACGTGTGAGTAATGTGCTGCGTGCTGGCTTAACTTTGATTTTTGCACTCTATATTTGCACTGTGAGTTGCCATATATGTGAGCCTACTACACTAGGTGACTTGGGTTTCAAACATGAACTACGTCCTAGTTTAATAGGCTATACCATGTGCTGTACAATCAGGGTGGAAGTGTTGTATATCTTCTTGTATTGTTATTCTTCCAAATGTAAAGATCAAGAAACCCACAAAAGGTGTTATTTATGGTCCTAAATGTATTTGTATTTATGTTAACAAAACTCAAGAAGTGAAGACTTTAGGTTCCTTCTACGGCATTTGTTACTGTTTCTGATTATGTCCACTGTCAATAATGATTGATGGCCAGCAGGGCTGGGTAAAAGAATGGCATCTGTCGTAAGTTTAAAATGCTTGTTTATAAACATGCCAGCAAGCCATTTAAGTATACAAGTAGTTGCCTTTCATGTACCCGATGTTTCAATGTGTCTAATGATCACGACCCTTATCTGTAACTTATTTGAGTTCAAAGGATAATATGAAGAAAACTAGGGAGGCATAATACTTTTCATCCTGTACTTCTTAACGCTATATTTGTATGTTACTTTTTCAATGAATAGATGTGGTAGTGTGTGAATATTGCTAGATTCTTTTTGTTTTTTTTTTTTCTTTTCTATACATTGATAGTGGACTTAGACGGTTAGCTGAAGCTAACATTAGATACTTATGCAGACCAGGTTGTTGCACGGATTGAACCTGTTATTTGTTTTTCTGACATTATATATCATAATTGAATAATTCACCGTCTCACATTAGAAGGGTACAGTTGTGTTTGTGAGTATGAACACCTAAATCTATCTGAATGAGTACTTGAATCTCTCATGACAAGTGAATTGGCATGCCTGCAGTGCTCTCAATGTGAAGTTTCGAAACTATGTTCCTCATGATAAGCAGTTGCAAGAGGGTAAACTTGCTCCACCTCAATTACCCAAATTCGAAGACCCTGTTGTGGAAGCCCTGTTACCTGAGAAGAAAGAGGTTGGTTGCCATATTCACTCGATTTGCTTCTTAACGTCCAGTTTTCTGGCTCCTTTGCTCCTGATTCGTGCTGGATTCTAAAGTACTATTATATCTGGATTGTTGCAGGACCCTTTCCTGAACATCGCACCCAAAAAACCCAATTGGGATCTGCGAAGAGATGTGCAAAAGAAGCTTGATAAACTTGAAAGACGGACTGAGAAGGCAATTCTTAAAATGTTAGGTATATTTCTGTTTATTCATATTTCGGTAGGAACTTAGGAAATTTGCTCTTTAAATGTGCTGGCATATTCATCTTCGTATCTTGATGTCTGTACCTTGCATTAAACCCTCTTTATGGTGCTTCATAAGAGGTTTAAGCACTATATCTCTCCACGTGGCAGTTGCATGATGATGTTGCCCATGGGAAGAATATTTTTTCATGCGCACATTGATGAACTATGAGCTTGTTTGGTATAGCTGTGAAATAGCTTCATGAACTATGAGCTGAATTTTGAAGGGCATTTAGTACTATTTAAAAGGGGTCCCTTTGTCTATAATTCTTATCGAAGCGTTTCCTGTGATCTTGAAGATTTTGCCTTAATTGGTAGGGAGTAGGGATGTTTCTTGTTTGCTTTTTGATCGAGTCATTCGAGGACGGATGCATTTCTCTTAGCTTTGACAATATATCAGTAGAACAGAGGGGTGTTCTATGCTCTAAATTCTTTATCGTGTTCCTCATCATTGGTTACAACATTATATAAAGGATTGGAATTTCTTTTTTGCCTTTGGTGTTACTTGGGTGGGGAGTCTCTTGTTTCTGCAATCCTTCAATCCTTTTTGCATGTTTTGATACAGCTGCCCTTTTGGTATGTGTTATGTACTTGTTTGGGTGTGGATGCTCTTCAGGAAACTGGATGCATAGACAAGAAAACCCCCCGATCCTGATTATTAGATATGACATTATAGAAAACCCTCCGATTCTGATTACTACGAAAATTACTGCTAGTGCTTCATGAGTTCAGTCTATATGTTGTACTAATTAATTTTCTCGATATGGGAAGGAAACGGAGTTATGATTCTGCAATTTTAGGTCCTGATTATATTAGGTCTTGGCTCCCCCCTTGCTCAAAATTCAAAATTCATGAAGTAGAATTCCTGTATGGATTCTGCAATTTTATGTTTATGCCTTGTAATACTGAAAATCCCTTTATTTGAATTCAAGATATAGATTGATCAGCTTGACTAATAGACCCTCTTGAGACCCTTTCTCACATTCGGTTGCTCCACATCCAAAAAGAGCAAATATCTTACCTGGAATTTTATTTTTCTTTTCTTTTAGCCTTGTTTGTGTGCCTAAGTCTCTCTGGTGCAAACTTTATGACATTTGCGTGTGCACAGATTTTAATTGGTTTTTCCCATTAAATTTCAGAGGAAAAGGTAAAGCAGAAGATGTCGGAGACTGCTATTGAAGGTGCTGAAGGTGCTGATGAAGCTGCTAGTGCTGAAGGTGCTGATGAAGCTGCTAATGCTGCGGATGCAAGCTAGGCGAACAGAGTATTTGCTAGATGATCCGTTTTCGGTGTATTTCTTGTTACTTGCTACATGCATATCCCAACGGAATCCCTGTCCATATATCTGAAAAGCTTCTGGCCTGCCCAATGATAGGTGTGATTCATAGTGATTTGCCAGTTTCAGGTCGGATTGTATAAGTGGAAAACAGTAACCGTCGTGCAAGTGGCAGTGTTCAGAATTTTTATCCTTGTTGGTGGTTGTTTTAGTTAGTCAAGATGCTCGCTAGCATCTCAACTGGCATCATTTTGTAATGGTTGTGATCCTTCTAGAGTGTCAGGTTAAGCAGATGAATCCTTACGTTTGCTGCTATCCATTCTAGAGTAACTGATGAAATGCTATTGATCAAGTACCGACCATGGCAAATTCCTCTCTACAATCGTAAGGTCTGCGAAGATTGTTCGGACAACAGATCATTACCTTTAAAAATTGGAACTTAGAATATCTCGGTCATTATGATGCACCCTGATCATCCTCTCTGCCTCCTCCCTTCTTTTACCATGATCCAGTCAATGTTTTCAAGGAAGAGAATACCCAAAAACTATGCCGAACAGAAAGAGCGCAAAAAGTTAAAAGAAAAGAATAAGCAGGTGCTGCTGAAAAAGGTTACATTCATACTGCATTACAGTCTCTCACAAGGTCATCCTTCACAGGCCAAAAAAAGATTACCAATCAAATCATTCCTCGCTATCAGAACTATCATAAGCTAAACCTAACAACTTCACTGGATTATCGGTACTCACTGCATCTTTTGCCACTTTCTCCTCCAACCGGGAAGCAGGTTCTTTCTCACGGGCAGCATCTGACTTGCTGTTAGTAGAGGCGATGTTACTTGAAGTGGCGCTATCACCAGTAGATGGACTTGAAACCTTTTGGCGTTTTGGTTTGATTTGCACAACTTTCTGCAGCAAGTGTTGTTGCCTACAGAACATAAGGTGCATGAAACAATAGGTTACTAAAACCTTCTATGGCCACCAAACAAGAAGCTGAAACTAAAGAAGGGTATACCTTATCCCCCTCTTTGGCTTGGGCTCAACACGGACTGCAGGAATCGGCGCAGGGGAAGAATCAGCAATACTTGCTGCTTCGTGTACAGTGAATTAAGGAAAATACCAAAACACAATAACCCATAGCGCAGAGTGAAAGATGAGTAGTATGGCCAAGGAACTGCCCAGCCATAGCACAGACATGAAAAAGCCAATTAAACAAGAAGAGATTCAGCATGTCAAGTCCTCGTCCATATCCCAGATTAATGCGCATATATACAGCAAAACAGAAGCAAACATGCCAGCTTATCAGCTAGAGTCTTTGTGTTAGAGTAAGAATAGGATGCATTGACTTGCAAGACACAGAGACAAGCCAAGGCATTAAGGCAATACAATTACCTCAAATAATCAAAAGAAAGGGTGAAGCCATTAGACGACAAAGGCTTGGAGAAGTATAACTATAAATTGATGCCTCTAAGCTGTTGTATACAGGATACCACATCCTATTACATGTAAGCATATGCCAATGTTCAAAAAGGGAAGAAAATGAATATTAGAAGAACCGTGGAATTATATTCAATCCGGAGATTCTCAGATCCAGTGTGTTACTAGATAGATTTATTGTCAAACTGAAGGTCCTATGATAAGGTTCTATATTCACAGCTTTGATGGGAGGGAAGAATGGAGCTAAAAACTAGAAAGAAACAACAGCTTCATCGTGAGAAAGGCAGAGACACACCAATTATCAATATTGCAAAATGTGCCGTACCCAGTGCATAAATGACCAATCAATAACAAGTGCAAGTCCCAGTTGAGTTCAAACTAGAGCTGTACATGACTCAAACTACTCGCGAGTAGTTCGAGTTTGACTCGATAAAAGTTCGACTGGACTCAAGAACAAAAATTTACTTAAATAATACTCAATTTTTGGATCCGACAAACTATTGAGTTCAACTTGTAAGATTGTGAACTCTTGGAATTTGACTCAAACTCGACTCGAAGTGTTCAACTATTTTTTTTTTCAAAAGTTAGATAATTTTTCCTTCATAACAATAAGCATATGAAATTTGAGATATAAAGATATAATTAAAATATTACATGATAAAAGAAAAAATCCAATTTCTTACAATTATGCACCAAGAGTCAAGAATAATGGCGTTATTATTTTGTTTATACTCATAAATTTACATTATAATATGAATCTTTTATTATTTGACTCATAAAATATATTACTAATATAATAATTTTTATTCTTTGAAATGATCCATAATCTTAATCTGACTCACAATACTGACTTAGATATGACTCGAATTCTATTTCGATTACTACCCGACAAACTACTCGAATTCGATTCGAACTCGAATTGTTTCTACTCGAGTTCGACTCGATCTCGAAATGAATAATAAAAGTTCGACTCATGTTCGCCAATACTCGACCCGACTCGATTTGTGTACAGCTCTAGTTCAAACCCAATGACAGTGAACCCAGTATCATATTTATCCGGTTCTCACTCACAAGCTTGCAGCAGACTTGGAGAGTTGGAAGTGAATGGAATTTCCAGCAGTAAACATAGAACGCCAAGGCAGAATCTTCACGCGTCATGGCTAATTTTGCTGGGTGTTAAATAAATGCTAACAAGGTAGTCCTATGTTACTGATCCTATCTTTTGAGTAAAATTAATCAGACATAACATACTTGATACTCTTGGTTCAGTTTTCACAGCAAAGGAAGGATATCTTAAATGCAGCAAATGCCCGTTTTTCAGTTCTGCGCAACAGCCGCTCAGCATCTTCCTCAGCTTCCATCTGCTCTTTCAGATAGAGCAGGTCATCGCTGTCCAGAGCTGCACAACATAACAATCTTTTGTTTAGAAACAATAGAAAAAAGTTCTGACAAATGAGAGTGACATTCTAGCTAATAAGGTGGATGACTTATTATGAGGTAAAAAGGAGAAAATACCGCCTCGGCCATGAAGGTAGCCTCCACGCTCTCCTGCAACTTCTTGCATCTGATCACATCAACCACCCCGGATGAGAAGCCACGATCCCTGCCCGGGCAAGTTATTAGAAACTTCCAAGAGAGAGAGAGATAAGAGGGGAAAAGCATGGAGGGAAGAAGCAAACAGTGATTCCTCGTCATAACACAAATTCAGAGACAATGTTGCCTACAGTTTGGAGATTATCTGTGGAAATGATTGCAGCGATGAAAGGTAATTGAGCAGGTTGGCAGAATAAAACCCAAAACTTGCAACACAGGAAACCCCAATTACAAGAAAAAGAGAAGGTGATAGTTTAATGAATTGTTGGAAGACTGAAATGGAATGAGACATATGTAGAATGCAACACTCTCAAATCTGTAGAGTTTAAGCTGGTGGATGTGTGTTCAGATAGGTCAAATGATTGAATTGGAACTACCTGGTATCTTTACCGGATCACCAACCCAAAGAAGATAATGATACTACAAGCATTCATCCCAAGAAGCTAGTTCAATGAACTAGGTAGCATTCAGTTGCTTTCAGCAGAAGGCAAATCCTCCTAGTGGAAAGAGAACTTTTACAAAGACTGGAATATAACGGAACCTTATGCTAGTAAAACATCCCTCCGAGGAAACCATACATGATTATTTGAGCAAAGCCACTGTGACCTAAATACTTGACAAAACCAAGCTAAAAGAAGTAGGAAAGACCAATTTCAGCGGCACCGATCCAGCAGGAAACGCATTATTGAATCCGAGCCTTTGACATAGAATATAACTTAACGTTAGATTCTATTCTTCCCAAACAAAACATTGTACTTGCAGGGCATTGAAGCATCACCAATTGATTCAAAATCTAAACCTAACAAAAACCTCTACTAAGCATCTGAAAGTTGGCAGTCTTACTTTTGAGACACTAATTACAGTAAATATCACTTCATAACCATCCTATCACAATCATTCAATCACTATAAAAGTTTCAGAATCCCATTTAATATACCATGGCCATAGTTTACGTGTTAAAGAGTCGCTTAGTAGCCATCCCCAATCTGCTTGTCCTTGATCATAGCTATTGGCCCAATTTGACCAGATAAGAATTTCATGGCATCAAACCTCAATCACACAATGCGAACAAGAGGCACCAGAATTGTCAAGAAATTACCTATTAACCCAACAGTGAAGCACTACTGAAAGATTACTATTCGCAAGTTCAAAGATAGAAGAAATCGTCAAAAGGTTGACACCTTCCTTCATGAGCCTAAATACAAATGCTTAAAACCAGACCAGACTTACCATGCTTGCTCTAACCTAGTCCTTACAAAACAAAAACCCTACTTTGCACTTGAAGTAGCAAACAAAGATTCTCCTTGAAAAATTAGCTCGAAACGTTATCCCCCAATTAAAAATCATAAAGGAGAGAATGCTCGGTACATGACAGAGTCAAGTTGAGATTTTGAGAAATAATAAAAATCGGTCACATAACCAAAACATAATAACCTGAGTACAGACCACCTTGTCAACCACAACCCATAAAGGTAATCAACCAAAATCTTGATCGGGATGTGATAGAACCACATCAACATTTTATCATTAGTCACATATGCACCAAACAGGGATACCAATCCAGTCTTCAAGATACGCTCAGAGCCTCACGGGTTCAACGACATTCCCCGACGACGACGACAACAATCAAGATACAATCAATCACAGAGCATAGCCACAAGGAATCCAAGAGACAACATGGATACGGGAGATTCCGACGAGCTAACCTTGGCAACCATGCGCTGAAAAGTGATGTCCTCATCGTCAATCTTGTCCTTCCCTTTTCCCCACTTCTTATCTGACAACCCATCAAACACCAACAGCAAACCCAACGCTCAAAAATCCATCACAAAACCCTAGAATTGCCGTACCAAGAAGAAGAGGGGGAAAAGGGAATTGGTTTAAAAGGGTTACCTTTTGGGTCGGAGAGATTCGTGTATTCTCGAACTTCTCTTCCTGCCATTGTCGATCGACGGTTGTCGAAGGCGGGGAAGAGGATTAGTTCTCCGGTGAAAGTTTCTGTTGAGGATCCGATGATGGGTGCTATTACGCTTTTGTTTGCGTCAGGATATAATGTAGTGATGTCCATTTTGTCCGAAATGAAAACCAAAACTCCTTTGATCAGACACAGAATTTTTATAAAATTAATATGTCACTCGTATAATAAATGAGTAATTTTTTATTGATGATTAATTATTTATAAATTAATGATATTATTTATTATAATTATCGTCAATATTTTATACTATATATATATATTATTGGAACTTATTGAAATTATTTCGATTTTGTTAAGCTCATTTAATATTTTTTTAAACTATATATAATTTGTTATGTTTTTATGTTTAATTTTGATGTCAAAAATATTCATGTAAAAATAAAGATGATTTTTATCACAAAACGAATGATATATTTTTTCACCTAATCGATAATCAAATCCGTAAACTAATTAAAAGGTTTTTTTTTATCTTTTCTTTTTTACGTAGGTTTAAATGTTGAATGTGAAAAGGTTATCTTTTACACCGTGAAATGACCATGATATCCTTGTAGTATATTATTGTGGCATATCATATAATATATTGATGGAAAACTTACCGATCAACTAGTCAAGTTAATTTTAATGGAGTACTTCACCCTTTTTCTTTTTCTTTTTTCTCTTTTTGTCCAGGAAGTACCACCTTAACTTTTTATATATAAAAAAATAATAATCAAATTTTAGTTTTCTATTTTGATAGATTATATCTTTATCCTTTTAAAAAAAGAAAACAATCGAATCTATAGTTTCCTGTTTTGATAAATTATGTTTTAATATATGATCATTCTTGCCTTTGTATACATTTGGTGGATTCATTTATCAATAGTAATATGAGTAATGCGTTTTGAAGTCGTTGATCGGTCGTCGATTCGTCGTTGGATTTAAAAATAAATGATTCGTGAAAGTTGAATTTTGGATGAAATAATTGTATTTGAAACAATAGTCTCCTAATTGATTATGGGATACCTAATGAGAATGAATAATAGTGAGATATTTTTGTGTAATTAAAATTACGTAAAGGTGCTTATCAAGAATTCACTCTATATTGATTTGATAAATAAATAATATTTTCTAGTGGTTGTAAGGTTTGCTATAATAGTTATAAGAGAAAAATTGTGAACTGTACTATAGCATATCGCAATTTATTTAATTATTTTTTAAGTGAAAAGATTACTAAATAGGATAGCGTATGTTTCATATATTTTGGGATGACCAATAAAATAAGTATTGTTTATATTTTGGGATAAAGAAAGTAACAAATAAAAAATCTTAACAAAAATAAAAAACACTATTATAGAAGTAACTATTATTAATATAAAAAATGTAATGTTTTTTTAAAAAGTTGTTATTAACCTCCCATTTAGCTGAGATGATAAAAACTACTTGTATGTGTTTATGACTAATAATGATAAGTTGTACTAGTTGATTGCAATTTTATAAGAAGTAGTTTTATGTTTAATAAAATAACAATTTTAAGTTATTTTGTTTAGCTAAAGAAAAGTTTCTTTGTTAAGTAAAAAAAAAAAAAAAAAAAGGTTTCAAATGACTTTTGCCATAAGTAGAAAAACTACAACATCAAAACTGAGTTTGACCAACTTTAAGTCTAATCAAATAGGCTGTATATCTCATACATTTAGAAAGTAGAAAATAAAAAATGAAAATTTTTTTTTATGTTTTTTGTTTTTTTTCTATATTTTTTTAATAAAAAAAATATTACTTTCATCATCCCACATAAATTACGACACATACGTATTTTTTTCTTTTATATATGTATTTTTTTTTGGGTTCTTTATTGTTTGTAATGAAGTGATAAAAAAAATTAGCATACAATTAAAGTATTCAACTTAAACAATTATTGATATTTTATGATAGTTTATCAAATACAACGTTTACTCACACAACGAGATGAGTCAAACTTAGTCTCGAAAACTATGAAAATAAAAAAAAATCGTAATTCAATTGGGAAGGAGGAAGTAACCAAAAAACGAAAATTAAATAACGAAAATTACCAACATTACTAACAAACCCTCAGTTATTTATGTTTTCATTGCTGGTATCCCTCTAGTATACTTACTACTCCTTGCATCTCAAATTAGTTACACCATTCAATATACTAGGGAAGAAACCAAGATATATCTTGATGCTTATAAGTTTAAATGTATCTACTTAAACTCAATAGCTAAGATTAAAATATTGACTAGATGTTTTCTAAGGCTTTGAACCAACCCAATGATAATGAATCTTTGGTCCACATCCTTGAATTCATCTTTTCATAACATTTTATCATGATTGTTGATTTTAATTAAACAAATCTAACGCATAATTCGATGATCTTCATCTTCTTGCACCAAGGATGGAATTGAAAGCTGGTTACTTGCTAAATCTTCCAAAGCAAAGAGAAGAAATTCCACGGCCATCACAAGCATATAAGGTGACCGGGGATCCCCACCTTGAGCCCCATTTTTCCTTGAAAATACACATAGTACTAAACATTCACAAAAACAAGGTACATACCAATACTGATGCAGCCATAAGCTAAGTTCTAAACTAGATCAGCAAAACCCATGACAGAAACGATACCATCAACAATGTCCCAATTCGAAACGTCATATGCCTTCATAATATCAATATCGATCGGAAATCCAGCAGTTGTTTGTTTTCTCACATAACCGGCACAAATGAGATCTTGACCCAAGAGCATGATGTTACAGTATCTATGATGCTTCTCTGGGCCCAAAAAAAAAAAAAAAACACAGTGACGGATTCAGAACCATCTTCAGTCTGTTTCTCAACAACATAGATAAAATTTCATATTTCATGAACTATCCTTACTCAAAGCAACCGAATTATACAGGTATATAAGTTCATTTCATTACTTACGGGTAAAATTAAGTACAAGGTTCCCAAACTTACAAACCATGAGAGATGTTTAGAGGCACCAATGATAACAGCTTACATACATGGTGAATTGTCATCTCATTATACATATCACACACAAAAGTTGTGGAAGAGCCACAGAGAGACCAATCCACAAAACACATTATCCTCTTCAGGCTCCAAACCATATCTAATCATCAAACCGGATTAATCAATGAAATAATTAAGATTAGAGCTTGAACTTGTCAAGTGCAGGGGTTCCATCTTGGCCAGTGGAGAAGTAGGTTTGAAGGTACTCTTTGTTGGTGCACTCCCTGTAGACGGCCAGATTCTCCTCTGACAGGATCTCCTTGATCGGTCCGAATGGTCTCGGATTCCAGTACACTGGCCTGAAGAATCCTGCAACTGAAATCCTCGGCCCGACCTTCTTGGACTGCACCCTGTGTACTACGCTCTTGAACTTGTCGTTCGAGATCAACTGTAACAAAGTCATACCAACACCCAATTAGTCCATCTTTGATAATTCATCCTATTGAAGTTAATAACTCAATTTGTACAACTACGAGTACAAAGTCTAATGAGATACCAAACTCCTAATTAATCACTCTTTAGTTTTCCTTGATTGCACATGAATTGTCAATGGTCAAAGTGTTATTTAGCTGACCAGCTGTACGCTTTGCAAAGGCGCAAAGAAAATCACAAGTTGAAGTTTTCAAAGTAGGGAGAGAAGTTGACCTAAATGGTTTGTATTTTATAGTAATATTATGAGATCTGAACATATATTCACAAAACGCTAAACTTTCTCAAGTTATATGTCAGATACAATATAGATGAAAATATTTTTTCATCTTGTATATAGCTAACCTACGTGTAGCATCTACATAGTTTGACCTAAATCCTAGTAATTGTCATGTAAACCTGGCAGGTTGATTATGTTTTAGAGACACCTTTACAGATAAATGAATATCACGAGTTCAAGGAGAGGTCGAAATGACGAAAGCATGAGCAATCTAACAAGTTCAATGAAATAGATTAACGTTGTTGTTGTTGGACTTGCCTGAAGAAGATCACCAGTGTTGATGACAAGGGCACCGGGCACATAAGGGACTTCAACCCATTTGTCGTCATTAAGGACTTGGAGGCCGCCAACCTGATCTTGGAGCAGAATGGTGAGGAAGTCATTGTCCTTGTGGTTGTTGATGCCGATTGCCTTCTCTGGCTCAGGGCATGGAGGATAGTAGTGACCCAGCAACATCATCTCCTCAGCACAATCTATGTCCTTGAGGTGATTCGGATGCAATTTCATTGCCTCCGAGACAGCTCAAACAGTGTGTGTCCCAATCTGATCACTTCCTTTGAGTAATCAATGATTATCTCCCTGTAAATATTGTCAACAAAGTCCATTGATCAGTATGCATTCCTGATTTAGACAGCCGATTCTGAATAAGTTAGAATGCTCTCATCGCGTGATAATGTCATCTTTTAATAAAACAAGAAGGTCCGTACTGAAGGGGTGCGCATTTACCTGCATACTTCGGGAATCTCTTGGGGATCAGCAGCGACAGGAGCCATGACGGCCGTGATGGTATCCCTCCAATTAGTCACAGGTCCTTCGAAGAGATAATAGTTCGAATTGTAGATAAACTTCTTCTTCCCATACTCCCTTGTATAGTACTTCTTCTTCGTCTCAGTATCCAGTTCATGAAACCTCAGCACGCCTTCTCTGATCTCGTCCAGCATGTTCTGGGGGATCCCATGGTTGACAATCTGGAAGAACCCCCAAGCCCCACAGGCATCCAATATCTCCTTGATAATCTCCTCACGCCTAGCGGGATCATCGTCCACACCATCAAGGTCGATAATTGGGATCCCTGCCTGAGTCTGATCGTCGTTTGTTACCACGGTCAGACTGTCAAGGGGAAGTGTCTGGTTGTTGACGAAGATGCGAGGCAGGCTGGTGACTCCTGCGTCCAGGAGTCCCTTTACTCCGGCCTTGGACTCGTCAAAGGCTTTGAGCTCGGTCTTCCTGTCGTAAACCTGCCCACTGGCTTCCGTGGTTGCGATGGTGGCCACCATTTTGGTTGCAGTTTGAGGGATGTTTAATTGCCTTTGTGTTTTGATTTTGGGTTCAAAGGGTGTGGCTTATGAGTAGTTTGTGGAGTGCCTTGGTTATTTATAATTTGGAGGGAAAGGATGCATTGGTGTTTGACATTTTCAAAGGTCAAGATTGGAGGAGATCTGGGCAAGCAAAAATATCAATTCTGGGTTCTTGGGAAAATATTTTCTCGCTCACCTAGTCAACGTTCAGAAACTTCTTTTCTTACACACCAGGAATAAGCAAAAATTTCCATATAATCTGTTACAAAAGTAACGAAACCCACATCGACTAGGTGCAGTTTTCTTTGAACAGTTGGGGTTCTAATATGACTTCTGGTGTTGACGATTACTTATTGATATTATAGCGGGAGATTATCAAGATCATCTTGTAATTAGCACTGGAGGCCGTGATTTCCAGTTCGTGCCTTGGTGGTGGTTGCGGCCCGTTAGGTTTAAGAGTATGTAGGTTCTTATTGGCTACTTGGAAGGGTTTCGTCTTTGCGTTTGTATTGCTGGTTTAGACTCTTCGTGTTTTCCTGTTGTTTTGAGTTTGTCTTATGTTGTTGTTTAACTTGAGATCCTGAGTAGGTTCGGTTATTGTTATCCCCTGGGATCTTAGTAATTCAAAAGCTTCACCCTTAATATCAGACTATTCTTTTGGAATTAGACTCCCAACTTAAGTAAGGTCTTAATATTTGATGTTCTCGTTCAAAGACCATAGGGCCCACCATGTAGAAGGTTGATTGAATTGTCTGAGTTGTTGCTTTTACCCATGTCTTCTACCAACGGATACAACGGGCACTGACCCACCAGGTAGGCCGGCCTGGATAAAATGGAGACCACACAGGACCATAGCCCCATGAGCGAATCAAACAAGACCAAGGGATGCGAAAAGGGACACCACAGAGTAATGGCTGATGTCAAATACAATTAGTTGCGGGGTAATTTTTTTAGTACCCAATATAAGTTTTTCTTATATTTTGATACCTATTTCGATTTTGACGGTTCATATATAAAAAATTACAGTTCACACACATAAGATATACAGTTCACAGAGTTAATATTTACAGTTCACGAATTCTAACGAATACTAAAACGGGAGTGAAACTTCAATTAGGTATTTTTATGTAATTTGTCCATTAGTTGCTCGATATTTGTACTTTTTTTTTTCTTCATCATAGTACTACAACTGTAAAATAGCATAAGAAAGAGAAATTATCTGGACTGTTCTATCAGTATTTCTCCTAGTAATAATTGATGAAATGCTGAGCCTTCGTTCAATGCAAAAAGGGAACAGTCCAAGGGATGGACTAACAGATGGATCATCAAGCTTTCAACCTCTGCGAATTGGAATTTTCGGTGAAGGGTGCCTACTCATTATAATTAGAGATAATACTTACGGTAAATTCAACTGTTTAATCATAAGGATGTAAAAAAATCAATTCCTCAAATACAGGTCTCACCATTTTTTATTTTTTTTTTGAAAAACAATACAGGTCTCACCAATGTTCTCGTATTTCCTTGACACCAATACCTAATTCTGTATGTTTGCAAGTGAAAAATAGTAGATTTGTCAATCCAGGTTGCTGTCAAATATATAAGAACAGTCCGTGTGATAGCGTATCTCAATCAAGGTAACACTCAAAGAAATTCATCTTCTGGGTTAAGCTATAATTGCTCAGCAACATCCATATGCGTTTTTAAAACATGCCTTCACTAATCGAACTCATATTCTCACTAATCGAACTCATATTCTCACTAATCAAACTCATATTCTCAGCAACAGTTTATATCTTCCTCGGACGATGAGGAACAACCCGATTTCTAAAAACTCAACTAAAAGAAAAAGAAACATTTTTGTAAAACTCCTGAAGACTTGTTGATTATCGATTGTGATTTACTTTTCTCTAAGAAAAGAACAATAACTCAGATACTCCCTCCATCCCATATAAATTGGAGCACATTATATTAAAAGGGTGCGGTTTTGGTGCTATAGCAGCATGCTGCAACAAATTACACCTCATCTTCGCGTGCATTGCATCTTGTTCTATTATAAAGTGCACTATTTCTTATCTTTTAAGTTGCAGTTCATAATAGATGAAGTTGCAGTTTACGGAAAAAAAATGGTGCAGTTTGCAGCACTCAACATGACTGTTGTTGCAGCACTAATGATTTTCCTATATTAAAATTGGATAGCCAACATAAATTATAATATTTCTTAAATTATCAAGTTTTATATCAAAATATTTAAAATACCTCTATTTCATATCAAATCATCTTCTGTATCATTACTTTTTCTCTCCCTACCAATCCATAATTTTCTAATTTACTTTTCCTATTAACTCACAATTCCTATTCACACACTCACTACACAGGTATTTTGGTAAAAAAAAAAGTCATAACGTCAATGAATTTCTTAATAATTATGTTAAATCAATTTCTTATAATTTATTTGGGAGGGAGATAGTATTTCTGTTTGAATTGAAATTGAAATGTCAAAAAAATGAGATTTGTGCTATCTTTTATTATTTCGTACGATAAGAAAAATGTTTACAATAAATTACCTATTTAAAAAAAATTATCCGAATGCTCAACACAATCACTATTAACAAAATCAATCTATACATGATACTTAGCAGGAAGAAGGAGACAAAACAAATAACGAAAGAACTATGACCAGTATATTGAATTCATGATGATGATGATGGCTTCTAGAAAGTCTAGATCAACATGTTTGTTAGGCCATTGAATTATTTTCCTCATCAATTTGGCAATTAAACAACAACAAAACAAATAATAAATCAAAAGAGAGAGGGGCAAAGAGGGGACCTTCGACCATCGCTGACCTATGCGACACACCCGCCATGTGCTGAAGCCTTGGACTCTGCAGTTTTGGTCTGAGTAAGTGTGCTGTGGAAGAATTTGTCATCCGGTTCTCGCATTGTGAAGAAATGTCATGTGAATCTCACGGGCAAAGATTTGGATTGATGTTTTCGTGTTATGCGTCTCTAGATCGTTCTAGCTAGAGATCAACTGTTATGATTATGATTAAAATTTGGAGTAGAAAATGGTTAATTATAAGACAATTTTGTTTTAATAAATTTATTTTTTATTATAAAATATGAATGTTTTGTAATTAATTTTTATGGAATTGATGTAGATGGAGAAGCGCATTATTTGAGAACTGAGTTCGCTAGCAGCTTGTTGAACCATCAATAGATAGTGCAATCGGTGAACCGCCAAAATTGAAGAATCCGAGATTGGTGACGCCGTAGGAGGGGCAGATTCGAGAGCTCTCGTGTTATGATAAGTGATACAATTACAGAATTTTAGTAGTGAAGAAACCTGTTTATCTTGTGCTTGTCCTGAAGGAGCCGACATTCGATTTTATTCATATTCCTTTTTCATATTTGTTAATTTGCTGGTGGGGGTGGGGATGGTCAGGTTTGTAAATTTTGTCGGAATTCGATCGGAGCAAGGATTTTGACGGATGTACTGGTTGCTTCAAGCGGATTCTGACAGGATTATTAGTTTCGACCAGACGTATTAGTTGTTCGGGTTGGATTTCGACGGATACATTAATTGTTCCGACCGAATTTCGACGGACGTATTAGTTGTTCCAATCGAATATTCTACTTGTTGCGGTCGGATTCCAACGGACGCATTAGTTGCTGCTATCAGATTTCGACATACTACTTACTCCGACCTGAAGTATTATTTGCTGGGATCCGATTCCAACAAATGTACTAGTTGTTCCGGTAGGATTCCGGTGGATGCACTAGCGTTAGTAGAGACGTACTACTTTATTTTATACAAGTATTATTTGGGGTGGGGTGGGATGGGGTGATAACTTGTGGGAATTTATAAAAATTAGTGATATTTGTTTGTAATAAAATTTTCCAAATAATATTTTTCGGATATTTTTCCAATTAAGAGCAAGTCTAATTGCATTGCTACATCAATTCGCATTCTCAAAATATAGCAATCATCCAAAGATTATTTACTCTAATGGTCTTGGTTTTTTGTGCTAAATTATGTTTTTTTTATGTGAAATTGGTTGCCATATTTGACACCAAACTAATATGAGAAAATCATATTTAAGTTATTCTACATTTTGGTTACAAACATTATTAAAATATATATAAAAATATAAAAGTAACGCTTGTCTATTTTTCCAGCCATTCTTCAAGTAGCATTGCTATAATATGACATGTTATGATTGGAGCATCATTGACAAATCATAACATTTTTATACAGTTCATATTCAAAATATGACTATAGCTTTGTTAAAATAACCATTGGCATTGGATTTGCTTAAAAAGAGTTTCCAGGATTCAGTGTTTATTCTAATCACTCAACAAATACACGAAAAATGAATTAAAAGGACGCAAACTAACAAGTGAAACTCTTTGAGGTGGAAAAAAAATCACTTCACCAATTCCAGGATGGAAAGTCCCCAAACTAGCCAAGCAAGATTGTCTCCGACCACAAATATAATCTCCATGTTGACCTCCTGGTTTCCTGAAAAAACACAAACCCCTACTGAAGTTCCTTGAAGCATTTGATACAATAGTTCTAGCATCCTTTGAGGACGCAGGGAAGAGACTAGAGTAAAGCACGTTGCGAATGACAAGAAAGGGAATCCACGCCATTTAGAATATAGCATATACTGTCAGGCGAGACTATCCGGATTGAACATCCTTCTGACGCCCATCGACTCTGTAGAGACAAACTCCGAGCAAATCTCAACCTTTGTAGTCCGAACTAACTCATAAAACATCACCAATGTTGCGCGCTCTCTCCCCCGTGTCTCTACAAGTATATCATCCACCCCGTATGAGTTTACCTTTGTGCCATTGTCATCTCCTTCCAAAAGACGCATCTTCTCAAGATGAAACTCGTCAGAGCCACTTGTGCACATCATGTTTTCAACTGAGCAAACCTCGGTTTGATATTTTTTCGACATAGCTAGTCGCCTTGTGGGAAGAGAGATGTATCAGGCACCCGATCAAAAACATCAATTACAGACGACCGACATTGAAAACCAACATTGAGCGAAGGATCCTCTCATGTTTTCTCATATTCACCCGAAATTGGTTATGAGAAAAAAAATGAACAACTAATTTCCCCCCTGGCTATTGGCCTTGGGAGCATCATTTTCTGCCTTGGATTAATCGATTGCCAATATGTATTCATAATCGGTATATGCTGTCATTCACCATTCATATATATGATAATAGTTTTTGACAAGGACAATATTTACATATGTAAGGTCCCGACCGAACCATAGGAGTTCAGGACCTCACTTATCCTCTCGTACCACTTCCCACTGTATAGCGGGAAAGAGTGACACTACTTATTCACACAGTGCATCTTTCAACAAACAGAGATTAACCAACGTCCTCAAAATTAAAACTTACATACATGGTAGACTGATAAACTCTGCATCTTATTAGACATAACAACATACAGAATATCCCAATACTCAGAAGCTGCGGTTGAATATCATTATGAAAGCTGATTAGATCTTGAACTTGTCAAGGGCAGGGGTGCCATCTTGGCCGGTGGATAAATAGGATCTGAAGTACTCCATGTGGGTGCATTCCCTGTAGATGGCTGGATTATCCTCGGACAGGTTCTCTTTGATTGGTCCGAAGAGTCTCGGGTTTGTGTACTCAGGCCTGAAGAACCCTGCAACTGAAATCCTCGGGCCGATCTTCTTTGATTGCACCCTGTGAACCACGCTTTGGAACTTGCCATTTGAGACTAGCTGCATTGTTTATGGGATCAATACCAATTAGTTAGTCATTGATCTTATGCATGATGGGATCAAACGCTAACTGATATTTAATTGTCGAAGCAACTGCACCATTTCCATTGGATACCTCACAGGCATGGTTTGGTAGGAAAGAGACACAAGCAATTTCATTACTAGATAGTTGGTTAGATATCTTACTACGTTCTACTATCATGATAAAATAACTCAAATAACATCATTGTTATTATGTTAACCAAGTTAATCTTACTGTAGAGACAGGATAAGCCTATGCAATTGTAAGACTCTGAATCACATTGCATACTTCGAAATGCAATGAAATATTGAAGTATAAGATTCTAAGTATTTGATCAGAATTGATCAAAACCAGCGGCCGATTCAGGAAAAAATTAATCCGCAAGCGGAACAGACCGTTAGGAAATCTTTGAACTTGCCTGAAGAAGGTCGCCAGTGTTGATGACAAGTGCACCACGAACAAAGGGGACTTCAACCCATTTGTTATCATTGAGGACTTGGAGTCCCCCTACCTGATCTTGAAGCAAAATAGTGAGAAAGTCATTATCTTTGTGGTTGTTGATGCCGATTGCCTTCTCTGGCTCAGGGCAAGGAGGATAGTAGTGCCCCAACAGCATCATCTGCTCACCAGAATCCATGTCTTTCAGGTAGTTTGAAGGCAGTCCCATTGCCTCCGACAACAACTCGAACATTGTGTTTCCCAACTTCAGTACTTCCTTTGAGTAGTCGAGTATAGTCTCCCTGAAAATTTAATCAGTACATAGTAAAGAGTACTAGATCTAGGAGAAAAAATCCCTTTTACATATCTTGAGTGTAGACCAAACATAAAGCTAAAACAAAGGAAAACAACATATCCACATAATCCTGTAAAATACTGGAGGTCGGAGAGCAAAATACACATAATCTTATCAATATTATTTGTTTATAATAGAGAAACTGTCTTTTGAGGTTCACGTGTTAAACCTCATACCACATGATTTGATTTTTGAGAGGGGTTGCTAATTACTAAACTCACACCTCTTGATAAACCAAACACGAAGCTGAAAACATTAATTATTGCAAGAGCTAGAACATGTTTGTGTTACCTGCATACTTCAGGTATATCTTGTGGATCAGCAGGAACAGGAGCAATGACAGTAGCAATGGTATCCCTCCAATTAGTCACAGGCCCTTCATACAGAAAAAAGTTCGAATTGTAGACAAACTTCTTCTTCTCTCTCGTGTAATACTTCTTCCTAGTCTCAGCATCGAGTTCAAAAAACTTCAGCACTCTTTCTCTTATATCATCCAGCATGTCCTGCGGGATCCCGTGGTTCACCACCTGGAAGAACCCCCAGGTTGCATGGGCGTCCAAGATCTCCTTAACTATTTCCCCTCGCCTAACGGGATCATCTTGCACCCCAGTCAGGTCGATTATGGGAATCCCCGCTTGGACTGCGGCCTCATCCTCGACGACGGTCAGGGCGTCTAAGGGATGTTTCTCCTTGTTCACGAAAATCGTTGGCAGGGTGGTCACGCCCGTGTCCAGGAGACCCTTTACACCGAGTTTGGACTCGTCGAAGGCTTTCACCTCGATCTTCCTATCGTACTTAAGCTCGTCAGGTGTTGCAGGGGTTACTATGGTGGCTACCATTTTTTTTATGTTAGGTTTGTGATGTCCTATTCTCTGTTCTTTAATTTTTTGACAATACGTTTTCTAGGTGATATACGATGCATATATAGTGAGGATTAGTAGTATTGGTGACTCCATCGTATGGAAATTTCAAAAGTTATGGGTGGAAATTTGGCACGTACGTTGGATACTTCAACTATTGTACCATTAACATTTTGATCGAGCATTTTGATCGAGATGATTAATTGACTGATAAATAATTATTTTCTTTCGATCATATGTTTAGCTAACATCTTTTGGAAATATCAAAAAATTATCTCTTTGAATATATATAAAAGGGTTTGGAGGATCTGTGTTCTGACATATTTGTGTCGAGTTCTAATTCAATGATTGAGATTAAAACAAAATCAATACAAGACTAAGATTAGATACTACTGTTATAATATGAAACCCTTCATTTTTATTATGTTTTAATCGTAACATATAAAACTGTTTTATAGTGCGGTTTTTGCAGCAAGTAAGCAATGCCATCCATTCGAGCTTTGGTTTTTTTTTTCTTTCTTTCTTTATAAAGCCCATCGCTCTCCGATACTTCACTATTTTTTTGACATTTGTTTTGTCTAGACCAGTTGTTTCACCCAATCCTTGTGCCTAATGGTTTTTCTTGAACATTAGAAATATTCGATTTCTTGAGGAAGTAAATGGTCCGGCACTCTCTTGAGGAAGTTTATCGATTACGTTACTCTGTCTTCAATTAAAAACTGCTCGCTTTAGCTTTATGTGTCCAAAGTCTCTTCGTCAAATCTATTTAATAATGGTAAGAGATAAGTAGGTACCATCATCCTTTCCATGCTTATTAAGCTGAATATAGAGCTTACAAGCATCAGAAAGTCAAACGCAGACGATGAGGTGTAGCTAACTCGAATGACGACTTATGGTACATGGAAGCTTCCTTTTTCACGTTCGACCGTAACATGTTAAAGTTTGCACTGACCATAGTTAAGGGACAACCCTCCTCGCCGCTTATCCTCCGATAACTCTGCATTATGTCCAGTATCTAGCTCCTCGGGCTCTCCCTAATCAGGTTTGAGTAAAATATACACATGAACTGGATACAACTATTAATCCAAAAGTTTAAGCAGATGGATTATGGGTAAAACTATTCACACACATCTTCAACAGCTCGATGCACCTATGAAACCGAGATCTAGAAAACTTATCATTTGCGCCTATCTGCATGATCCATTGTCAGATGCCTTGACAATAGTCAAATTAACACTAGGGGTTAACTAACTAGTGCACATTGAAATACAAGCAGAAGATTAGCTGTTTTTGTGCGACAAGTAATTAACTGTAGACTTCCTTGATTATGTTGGAGTCTAGTGCTAACTAATATTCAATAGTCAAAAGTTCATTTCAAAAAAGAAAAAAAAAAAAGAAAAAGAAAAAACAAGACAATGGAAAATTGCAATTTTCGATGTAGAGGCAAATGTTTACCTAGGTTTGTCATCTAAATATACGTATTCTAGTTAAACATAACATATCAATCATTATCACCTCCGAATGACAAATTCTACATGTTACGTTACGTCTTTGTTAGCGGTTTTTCGTAGCGGCTAAGCAACTGCTGCCATTTTGCAAGCGGTTTTAAATCACCAGTCAAATCCTGACCAATCATATATTTTTTGGTTTGAAATTAAAAAGGAATAAATTAACACATATTAATTGTAGCGATTATGAAACTGCTTTCGTATGTTAGTTGTTTCAATGGAGGGATATTGTAGCGTATTAGATCACCATGGAAGCTAAAGAACAAGGTTCGAAGCAGAGAAGAAGAAGAACAAAGATAATGAAAATGTAGCGTTAATGAACCATTTTAATCTTCGGCAAATTGGGGATAAATCCCTCCCATACCTGTTAACTACATTTTACTCCCCAATATTTGGGGATTTTACAATAACTCCCCTTTTAATCTTTTGGCAACCCAAATAATAATTTTTTAGGAAAGATGAAAATGTGTTCCACATCAATGATTGTTAATCATATTATTATTGTCAAAATATAAATACAATACCAAGTTTCATGGATGGAAGACATTATCAAATTCAAGAACACAACATTGGCTGGGATGAAGGAATAAATAATGAAGAGTTTGGGTTGATCATCACGTTGTTACAAAGTCATTTCTTTAGTCAAATTTAAAAAAGAAAAAAACATTGTCATTTTTTGTCAATGCATTTGACAATATACTGTAGAAAGATTTTCACATTTGATTGCCAAATATAAAACTGACATTGCCGATGATAGTAGATAGACCCATTCTTAACTCATTTTTTTCAATTTGTATAGTAAATTCATTATCATTATCATTATCAAAAAACAAAGGTGATTTGATAAAAAAACATAAAATCCAATATAGTATCGAGTATCGCCTTCAAATATAAAGAATAGTTTGATCCGACACATGAATTTATGTATGTGTTGAATTTGTGTGGAATTTAAAAACGAAAGAATTTTTTTTTTAATGATGATGGGTTTATAACACTTAAAATGAGCTAATGAGATACTCTTTCATTACAAAAAATGATAATTTTTTTGATATTTTTATGATAAAAACATCGCTATAAAGAAATATATCTTATATTTTGGACAACAAAAACAAATCAATATTGTCCAAATTTTGAGGTAGCGCGAGTATTAAATCAAACAGTTGCAATTCATGATGGAAGAGTTCTTGTTTCATCAGTCCTTGAAAGGATGCAGATCTTCTGAGGTCGGTGTTTGGTGGTTTGGTGTTGTTTGTTGTTGTTGTTGGGGTTGTGTTTTGTTTTATTTTATTTTATTAAGTAAAAAAATAAAATAAGGAGACTGCGAAGGAGCGCATGCTGTCGTTTCCACAGCGCTGCCTTGGTTGGATCTGTAGGACATGGTTCGGATCCATCGACGTGGCTGAGTAAGCCTTGGCCATCGAGAAAGGGCTCGACTTGCGTGTACCAAAGAAAGATAATTTTTTTTATATTAATTCGATGAAGATGAAGTGCTGTGAATTAGGAAGGGAAGGGATGGGCGATGAACTGACTTGAGCCGTGGTTGGATTTGTGTTTATTGTGTTTGAGATTGTAGTATCAGGATCGGTCATGGTTTCAAGTTTGAAGGTTGAAGAGAACAGGATCGGATCTCGTTAGATTAATCGCTCTGATACCATGTTGGAAATCAAGCCGAGAAGCTTTCATTGATGAATTGTGCTGATACAACCATTGGCCAATATATGAAGGAGCTATATGCCAATAATAGGGGATTGCTATCCTGAAGTTATGATAATCTTATCTACTAGAACTATAAGATTACACATAAACAATTCTTATTCATATTTCTTTTCTTTTCTTTTTGCTTAATAAAAATACACGAGGTGCCTGAACATTACAAGCCCAATAAAGAACATTAGGTGCAAGCCAAGGCAATGTACGTAATGGGCATCATACATGATACATACAGACATGGTAGACTCCTTAACTTATTTGACAGTACAACACTTGGGAAGACGCGAAACGGGTCGGTCCAAAGAGACAAACCCAAATCACATTAGCTAATATATATCACACATATATGATACAAGTTGTTCAAATCTTAAACCTGTCAAGGGCAGGGGTGCCATCTTGGCCAGTAGATAAGTAGGATTGGAAGTACTCCCAGTGGGTGCACTCAGTGTAGATGGCCGGGTTCTCCTCCGACAGGATCTCCTTGATCGGTCCGTACTTTCTATGGTTAGTGAACTCCGGCCTGAAGAACCCTGCAACCGAGATCCTCGGGCCGACCTTCTTTGACTGCACCCTGTGTACCACGCTCTGGAACTTGCCGTTCGACACCAGCTGCATTATTCATCGAGCTAGACCAGTTTAGTTAAGCTGTCGTAAGCAATTCCTAGCGGTTGAATACATGATAGGTGAAGGAACGGAGTGCAATAAGTAGCTATGACAAGTAGGATCAATTTCTTTTCGCTGCTACAATAATCTCTGCTCGAATTTTCTATGAAATATTACATTAAACCACACTCAACCCGAATAGAATGGATATTTGAATAAACTAACAATTTTTCACCACAGACGTAAAAGAACGGATCCAAATCAAAGTGTTTTGACATTTTTTGTGAGATGGAGGGAATAATATTCATTTGAGGGTCATTTTCAATCATGATCAAGATAGCTCAATTTTCAACAACTTTGAAATTCTCTTGGATATATTTCAACAAGATAAGCACTTCTCTGATGCAAACATTTTGAATTAATGAACAGTTTAGATATAACAGGATAGACACAATTACTATGAAACAAACTTCTTTAGCAAGCTGAAGAATACTTGTCAATGATTGATCTTACCTGGAGAAGATCACCAGTGTTGATGACAAGTGCACCAGGGACAAAAGGGACCTCAACCCATCTGTTCTCATTGAGAACCTGAAGGCCACCAACTTCATCCTGGAGCAGAATCGTGAGGAAATCATTATCTTTGTGGTTGTTGATGCCGATTGCCTTCTCCGGTTCAGGGCATGGAGGATAGTAGTGCCCCAACAGCATCATCTGCTCACCACAATCCCAGTCTTTCAGGTAATTTGGTGGCAGTCCCATTGCCTCGGATAACAGCTCGAACATCGTGTATCCCAACTTCAGCACTTCCTTCGAGTACTCGAGTATGATATCCCTGTGAATTCCATGAATAAAAATGTAGGACAATATCAAGATCCTGTTTAATACCGCTGCTTTAAATTTTGGAAAAATATAAGCAAAAATAGAAAACCGATAGCCAAAACCACCAAAAAGCAGGGGACCTTGAACATGGCTCAAAGAAAACAGGACATACACCAAAACAGAAAACTATAGAATATCTTAAATTCTTCTTTTAAAAAAAAAAAAAAATCGAGTTGGTCAACCGATTAGCCCGACAATGCGAAAGGGCCGTTACGCCAGTTTTCGCTGATAAATTCTTCTTGTATGGTGTTATATGCTGAAAGGTCAAAAGCATGTAGAATAAAGCTAATATCCATAGCATAAATGAGTATAATATGTGCTGTACCTGCACACTTCTGGTATCTCTTCAGGATCAGCAGAGACGGGAGCGATCATAGTAGATATGGTATCCCGCCAATTAGTCACAGGCCCCTCATACAGAAAATAATTTGAGTTGTACACGAACTTCTTCTTCTCATACTCCCTCGAATAGTACTTCCTCCTCGTCTCAACATCCAACTCGAAAAACTTCAGCACACCTTCTCTTATTTCATCCAGCATGCTCTGCGGGATCCCGTGGTTCACTATCTGGAAGAACCCCCACGTGGCGTGGGCATCCTGTATCTCCTTCACGATCTCCTTACGTCTAGCAGGGTCGTCGTTCACCCCGCTGAAGTCGATTATCGGGATTCCTGCATGTTTCGCAGCTTCATCCTGGACGACGGTGAGACGGTCCAGGGGAAGGTCTTGGTTGTTCACAAAAATAGGTGGCAGGGTCGTCACTCCGGTGTCGAGGAGACCCTTCACCCCTAGTTTGGTTTCGTCGAAGGCTTTCACGTCGATCTTCCTGTCGTACTTGGGCTCGTCGGCTGCTACCGGGGTTTTTATGGTGGCTACCATTTTTGTTATGTAAGTTTGGTTTTGTGCTTTCTCTTTTTTGTGTAAGAAAGAAGATTCTTGCAATGTGTGCGATGAGTTTGCAGAAAATTCACTGTACTTATAATGATTTGGTGGAAATGGAAGTGTTGTCACTAGCAGGTATAAAGTCTGAATTTTCTAGGGTCGAGATTGACTAAGCAGCCTAGAGTATAAAAATAGAAGATGGGTTCTTGGGCAAACAGTTTACAACTTTTATTAGTCTTACTATAACATGAAGCTAGTGGGAAACACGCAATAGTTTAAATTTCTTAAAGGTAGGCAGGTCATATGTCCAGATTTCCCAGAATTCTTCATTCCTTGCCATAGATATGACAAGCAACGGCTACGATTCATTCCGGGGAGATTTTAAGGGAGAATTCACACTCAGATAACTGAAATAGTATATATATATATATATATGCGAAATGTACTTAAAAGACTCTGCATCCTAAATTGATGGATTATAGATAGTTCATATATTTATATTATATATATTAAGCAAAAACGTCTACGATGTGTTCAACTTAGATCTTTAAATATTTACCGTTTAATTTCTAATGAATGATCAAGATCTATTGTAATATAGTATAGTAAAACTAATATTAATGTCAATCAAATTCAAAAGAACATAAATTCAATTATCTATCTAATGAGATAACTTTCATTTATTAAAAAGTTAAAATATTTGAATAGAAAGATCATAATAAAATATTTAAAACCTAAGATTCAATATCAAATGTAATATAACCATTAATCATTTGAATAGAAAGATCATAATAAAATATTTCTCAGATACAAATCATCTCCACCATGTAATTAGTCAACTTCACCTCTCCGCCGATTTCATGGAGTGAAATTTAGACTCATAGTGTCAAAAAAAAAAGTATTTATAATTTAAATGAAAATAATCATAGTTGAATTCTTAAATTTTTTGAAATTCATTTTGATAATGGATCTTATTATTTTGTCCCTTACATTACTACTCACAAATAAATATAAATAAACCTATTCACATAGATTTTTAATAATCTTTTCCATTTAATATTTACACATGACAAACTGAAATAGATATATACGAAATGTATCCATCTAACCTGATTCACATAATTATACTATATATATTAAGCAAAAAGACCTGTGATGTGTTCAACTTAGATCTTTAAATATCTATCGTTTAATTTTTAACGCAGTATCAAGATCTATTGTAATATAATATAGTAAAACTAATATTAATATCAATCAAATTCATAAAAACATAAATTCAAATATCTATCTAATGAGATAACTTTCCTTTATTAATAAGTTAAAATCCGACCATTCAGTTCTGGTAAATAAATATGAATAAAAAAAATTTAAACCTAAGATTCAATATTAATATAACCACTAATCATTTGAATAGAAAGATTATAATAAAATATTTCTCAGATACAAATCACCCCCACCATGTAATTAGTCAACTTCACCTCTCAGCCGATTTCAATATTTCAATAATCTTTCCCTTCCAATAAATACACATGACAAACACCCTCATGAGCCTGATCAATCCAAGGGTCTCTATTTACTCATAATTTAGATTGGGCCACTTCCACAACTAATCAACCCATTTTGCGAAACGCCAACTCAACCAATTGGGTTTTTACTGTTGTGTACATGGGCCCACCTATAGTACAACGAAGCATACGCTATGATAACATTTGTTACAATTTAGGAAAAACCCCAACGAAAGAATTCACACCCATACTTTACTTAAGTAACATATGTGTATGAATTTATCTCAACTGTAATTTTAAAATCTAAAATTATTGTACTTATCTTAAAAGTAATTATCTAAGATTATGATCATGAAAGATATGAGGAATTAACAAATAATGAGCTTTAGAAGAATAATCATGAAAATAAAGACATTTAAATAAAGTATCTCTAAATTTTCATACAAAAGGTATTTCCCCAATTATTTTCTAAGCTAAATTCCCTAAATATATGACTTGATGGCAAAGTTAATAATTCTACAAATATAGATAGTCCAACACACGGCAGAGACATTCTGATATTCTCCACGATCCCCAATGTGAGCTCAAGGTCTTGATCATTGTAAGACCGCCTCATCATCACCACAGCTATACGTGATGAACTGCATCAAGCATGTATATTTTATTTTATTTTTTTATGATTGATACGGATAAATTTATTTATATATATCTTCAATAATAACAAATTCACCGGATGTTGCAAAATATAAAATATAAAGAGTCGGATGTATGCAATTTTTTAAACCTCATATAAGAGCAACTACGTACACCCATGCATTGCCATTGAGATTGTTATTTTTATTCTTTGACAAACTAAATGGTAATATTTGTGAATATCGACAAGATATTTTGCACCCATGATTATCATTCGGGTTGCCAAAAATGAAAATAATAACCTAAATGACAATCGAAGATATAGAATAATGGGCGTGAATCACTTGTTCTCATGATGGTGTAAGGAGTGAGCCATTTTTGTTGATGGGATATCTTTTGATGGCCATTAATTTCAGTTGCCAAATTTGAAAGAATCATTTTTAACAAGCCAAATGTCAACTTTGCGTAGGTGACTGTTTCCATTTGAGTTGCTATAATAGAATAAGACAACCCAATGGGAAGGTGTAAAGTTTCTCTAAATAAACTACTCCTTACCCTGGCTATGTTTTTTCTTTTTTTAACTCTAATTATGTGACAAGTTTGGAAAGATGGTTTTTATTTATGATGTGATTGATTATTTTTATATGTTTATTTATGTGAATGTATACAAACGTTTGGGACGCTTGATTTTATTTCTTTTTTGATGTAGTTTTGGGGTTTTTTTTTTTCATTATAAAAAAGAACTGATTTTGTCATTTGTTTTGACCTAGTTGATAGTAATAGATTATGATTTTTGAGTCGTTGGGATGTCTAATTATATTTTGCCCCATTAGTTTCTCTTATTGTATATGACTGTCAGATAGAGCGATGTATATCATCATAATTTTATATATGAAAACATATCTTGACACAATATCATTAATTTGATCACCATTGTTGGTAAAAACAATCACTATAAAAATTCATGTAATCAACGACAGCCTTATCCGTCGTAAACAAGGTTTTGTGACGGACTTAGGACGAAAACAGGCTGTCGCTTATAGTATAGCAACAAATCGATTTTACGAAGGGCATTTGAATTTCCGTCAATAATTAGCAACGATGTCATCGCTAATTACCGATCGACAGATAGGTGATCGCACATCGTGCTAGGCAAAAGTTAGCGATGGATGTACAGTTGCCCTCGTTAATTAGCGACAAAGCCTGGTGCAATCCGTTGCAAATTCTTATTTCATGACTTTATAATTCAGCGACGGGTAACTTATATCCGTCACAAAACCTCATTTCGGGAGGAAATGTTTTTGCTAAAAAACGTGCTTGCCCGCTACATACATGCTACTAAACACCCAAATATTATAGGTTGGATTAAAACAAGCATCAATATAAATGAAAGATATAACGACATCATTTAAATCAAATTTAAAAAGATTACTCATCACTATTGTACCAATAACAAAAAAATCCAACACTTTAATATCCTAACAACAAAAACTAAAAATGTTGTGGTCTGTTCGGGGGTGCCGAGGGAGATGATGGATGCCGAGGATGGTGTAAAGACTAATCAAGCGGGTTGCTGCCGCACTGATACTGTTGTGAGAGGCGCTGGACTAATTGGGTTAGCTCTTCAATGCGCAATGTCAACATCGCATTGTAAAATTGATCATAGATCTTGAAGCATTTGTAGATCTTTTGTTGTCCTTGCATGTCTTAGCTGTCTTGCTGAAATTCTCTATATTAGTCTACATTTGACGGCCCACAATGATCTTCATCTCTGGCCGTATACCCTCCAGCATATAATGTACATTAAAGATTCCTAACTAATTTCTAGTTTAAGCACACTAACTATATCATAATTAATACTTCTAAGTTTTGTTCATCAATTTCTATACAACTAGAGAGATTACACATTCCAATCAAAAGGCATCTCATGTGTCCGGGATAATTGAAAATCTGGCTCACAAAGGTGAAGTTCACACATTTTTTGACATTTCTTGCATACACAATGTTCAAATATCTATCGAAAAACAGCTCATACATCCAAAATCTATTATAAAATCATGACAAATCCGATCTCATTTTTTTATTCATACATCAATTGAAGTCACAAATTAGTGAACCTTATACACTAATTATGATAAACCTCATAAACAACCAATCAACCCAACATCCCACATTTAATAACTATCAATCCCATAAATCATTCAAACATAAATCCAGCCTCATTTTTATTACATCGTTCACAATTTTTTTTGTACATAAATCCTAAATTTTTATATTAAATAAATCCAAATCAATAATATCCAACAACCATCAACTAAATATCCCACATCCAACAAACCATGAACCCAATCACCTCATTCAACCATAAATCAAATCTTTTTTTTTTTCTTACATAAACCATACATTCTATACTTTTAGAAAAAATAATTTGAATCAACCACAATTAACAATCACCAACCGAATCATCCCATATCCAACAACCATGCCTTACCAATACTCCCGCATCCACCTCAAATTAACCCAATAATCACATTCATCCAATCATCTATCAAATATCACAATGAACCAACAATAACTATAGAGGAGAGATGTAAATGGGCACCGGTAGCGACGAGATAACAGAGGGGAATGAAGTCGGCGAGGCACACAGACGACGAAGACGAAGCACATGACGACAAACGGAGGCGAAGCACGTATGCAGATTTGGGGAAATGAGCCTCAATTTGAAAACAGGCGGCGGGGACTACAGAAACGAATGAAGGCGACGAGGCACACGGACAACGGTGGCGAAGAACGGGCAACGACGGATTTGGGGAAACGATGGTGAAATGGGAAATGGGGGAAATTATTTCGGGGTATAATTATAGTTTTATGACGGATTTTGTCATTCGGTCGCTAGTTTGCGATGGTAGAAGTTGCCGTCGCTAAATTAATTTTGCGACAGAGTCAAGGTTTTCCGTCGCTAATTAGCGATGTCTTGAAACTGATTAGTCGCAAAATTGTGTTTATTTTGTAGCGAGTTGGGTTGTTTGAGTATGGTATCATTAATTTGAACATTATTACTGGTCAAAACAGTGGGTTTGCTTGAGCCATTGCTGGAGTTTCTTGTATAAGAAAATCAAAAGTCATTGTGGACAAAAAAACCAAGAGTTATTATGAACAATTATGAATAAACTATGTCATTAATATATGATCAATCAAATTTGATATCAAATAAAATCAAATTTTGTTATCAAGAATGTCTAAATTAACTTTATATATAAATAGATATGAGAAATACAATAATGCGTTTACCGAACTTGTCAACATTAACTTTTGGAGTTTAGTCAAGAATAAGATTCAATTGAAATGAATTTCTATCTCTGTTCATATCAATCTTGAAGTCCACGAAGAATGCAAATAACTAAGCAATGCCGTCACATAATCACTATTGTCACATTTTTATCACGGGCTGTCTAAAACTGACCAACGCGACCAGAAATATTCAAGGTCAAGTTTTGAATGGTTAAATTTGTGCTTTATCCAAAACGTTCATATGTGAAAACTTTGTGGCCCAAGAAACTGAGAAAATGATATGTTGAAAGAGACATGTGCCAATAATCACCGAAAATGATATAATAATGAAATATCAGTACAATGGAGTAGTAGAAGGTCTCGAACTATGTCGTCCCTCGTCGTAGTCTATCGTTTCCGTTACTGCATCGTGACTGTCCGTCTTAGTCGTCCGTCTTCAGCATCATCATCCCGGGTCATTGTCGTTGTTGTAGTCCGTAGTCGTCATTCATTCGTCATCATCGTCATTATTAATTCATTGTGGTTGTCCGTCGCCCGTCATCATCGTCGTTGTCCGTTGTCTGACGAGATGTCGTGGATGGAGGAAAGTAATCTTAGGTTTAAATCTAATAATTTTATTAGTAGGCAAGTAAATATTTTACATAATAATCATATTGCGAAAAATAATGTTCAATTGATATCAAGGCATTTAAGAAAATTATCGTTGTATACTTTCGGATAAATAAAACTCTCCTATGAAGAATTCTCTCATTTAAAATCGCACGTACAAAAATTTCAAAGAAGAAAATAAAAATTGCACATACAAAAAAACGATATACGGTAAATGATCCAAACATATATTTTTTCAACAATATTCATAAAAAGATACACATGAGATTTTATTTTCACAAACATACAATTTAAATCCACTCTCTTTTTCTCTCCATCATCTCCGCCCCTCCATTATATCTCTCCTTCATCTCCGCTAATAATTAAACTCGACATCGGTTTCGAAACCATGATGACGAGAAAGCTGCCGTTTTTTTGTCGACGATCTTCCTTAACTCTCTCTTGATACAACGCGGGAGCACGAACATTTCCATCTTCCTCAAGGGTTGGTCAAGTCAATGACGACGAGTTTAGATTCGTCGCGGATTACGTTGTGTTAGATCATATGCAACAGTTTCTTTATCGTTATCCATATAATACAATGCTACAATGTCATTTCTTCTAAATAGGGATCCATCTTTCGACTCAGTCATCCAATAGATTCCATATATCGATTCTCTATATCGATTTTTATATTGACTTTTACATTTATTTTCATATGATAAATTTTAATATTCAGTTTTATTATACTTTTTATGATACTTCATTTAAATGAATTTAATTTTTAATTAAAAATTATTTTAAAAATTAATTATGATCTTTTTTATTTTATATTTTTTTCAAATTTGTAGTTCCTAGGTTCAAAAACTTCTTTGTAAATAATAATTATTTTTGTAGAATTTGAAATAGTATAAAATAAAAGTAAAATATGTATAGGGAATGAGATTATGTTTCTCTAGAATTGAAGAAGCAAGTGAAAACTAGAGAATGATATAGAGATAGAGATAAGGATAGAAAATCTATTACATGCATCATTTTTTGTCAAATCCCCCAAATTTGGGGATAGACAATGATCTAGGGAACCCATTACAAATCTCTTAGGGTTTCTACTTCTCAAGAGCTCGACGAGTCTTCAGGTAAACTTCAATTTTTGTTATTTTGCTTGTCATTCTCTTGTTTTAGTCATCGTTGACTTTGAACAGAAGTGTAGTTAGCCTAGAGCTTCCTATTGGTTTCATGTACTTGACTTTGATTAGGATTACAACCACAGGAACTGTAATGCCAGTTACAAAAAATCCAAGGAAGCGAGGATACTGTTAGAATATATATTAATTATATATTAGTAATATGGTCGTTGGAATATGATCATTCCGTAGCATATTCTCGATCATAAGACTTATAAATATGTGACTATTGTAACCAATTCTATACACAACTATTATAGCAATGTAGTCCTTCAACATTGTATGAGAGCCGAAATCCCTCACGGACCATCGACATCACCCGTCGACTATCGACGCGTGATCATTAGTTACCGCTTCCGCTTATCGGCTAATCTCGCCTGAATAATCCTGCCATCCTCAGCAGCCCTCGTCGCTGTAATTTTTCGGAGATCTGGCCACCAGCGCCGGCCACCCTTTATTTTTTTGACACGACCACCCAAACATATCAGAGCGAGCCCCGACCACCCAGCTCATACCAACAACCGTCGATGCCCCAAGGTTGATGTTTATGGAGCTGTGGATAAGATGTTTGGGTTGCACAGAACCTGTTTGATAAAATGCAGGAAAGAGAAATGCATTTTCATCCAGCGACCGGCCAAGATCACCAACATCGCCAACCACCAAGCTTCCGCCGTCGCAATCATCCTCCTCATCGTCGCCGCCAGGGTGCCGTCATCTCTACACGCCGGGCCGATGAGCGGCTGTATTTGGGCGGAGTCTCAGAATTATTGCTGCCGTGTTGCCAACGGGGACGCGTTATCACTTCGACGGCGAGACCCAGATAAAGGATTTCATCTAGTCGCTGTGTTCCCATTACTGATAATGCTCATTGATGGATGCTTTATCTCCGATTTCAGAAACGCGGGCGGGGTGAAGTGGAGAAAGAGATGACAGAGCTGGTTAAGGGCTCTTTCAAATGCCCTTGATGGAGAAAGAGATGCTCATTGATGGTTGGTGCTGGAGTAGGGTCCGGTTTCATTGCAGCAATCGTGCTTGGCATAGATAAGATTTTCTCGACCTTGTACTTTTCGCTTAGAAGTTGAGCTCTGCTCATGATCCATCTTGCTCAGGGTCAAGATTAGGTCAAGGCGGTCAAGATCTCATACCATCACCATTTTGAAGACATGCCCAAGTAGATCTCTGAGCTTTTTCAAGACACATCTAAACGCGGCCTCTGAGGTTTCATCATCGCGCACTTTGAAGACATGCCCAAGTAGACCTCTGAGCTTTTTCAAGACACGTCTAAACGCTGCCTCTGAGCTTCATCACTGTGCCATTTCAAACCACGCCCAAATAGGCCTCTGAGCTCTCAAGCCACGCCTAAACTGGCCTCTGAGCTTCCATCACTCCTCTCTGAGATTCTATCACCTCAGCCAACATCAGTCAAGACCCAGCAGCTAGCATCAGTCCGAGTCCAATTCCAGATCCATCCTCTATACAAACTCAATTTATTCTTTTCAGAACCATTTTGAGTTTGAGGGGGATGTTAGAATATATATTAGTTATATATTAGTAATATGATCGTTGGAATATGGCCGTTGGAATATGACCGTTGTAATGACATATTTCGTAACATATTCTCGATCATATGTCCTATAAATATGAGACTCTTGTAATCAATTGTATACACAACTATTATAGCAATGTAGTCCTTTAACAGATAGTGAGGACTCTGCAGCTAACAGGAGTGAACAAAACATAAGGGGACTCGTATTGGAGCCATCTAGGTTAGAGGAAGATTTAGAATGTGGAGGAGTACAGTGTCCCGATGATACCCTGAGCAGGAACATCGCGTGCTTGGTGCAAGATGTTCTTTGTTTTATTTTTATTCATATGTTTTGTTTGAATTTGGGATTGTATAATGAAAAAATATGAGAATTTGGATAATATGGGTTTGATTCCTACGACGCCCTATTTCTTATTAAGGCGTTCTGTTTTTTATCTTGCATTATCTTTTTTTTTTGCTGTCGCTATATTTCATTTTTGTTTATGCGTTCTGTTTTCATTCTTTTTTTCTTTTTTTTTATCGTTGCACCTTTTTTTTTTGTATATATTATTGCTCTGTTTCATTTTCATCATGAATTCTGTTTTGATTTTATACACATTCTGTTTTATTTTTATTCATAGGCTATGTTTGGCTTTGTGTTTGTATAATGAAAAAAATAAGAATTTGAATAATTTGAGTTTGTTTCTTATGACCCTTTGTTTTTTCTTAAGATATTCTGTTTTTTTTATTAAGATGCTTTGTTTTTGGTATTATACTATCACTTTGTTTTTTTATACTATCGTTCTGTTTTATTTTTGTTCATGAGCTCTGTTTTTATTCCTTTTCTTTTATCTTGTTTTTGTTTTTTGTGCAGCTTGTTGTTGACAATGGAGAAAAGCTGGGTGAAGACATCTGCAACTTCGAGTCCGAGCTCAAGTTCTTGCAAACAACTTTCATGGATGAGAACTGGGCAATGAATGCTTTCGTTAGCGGTGATGCAACTCAGGATGCTTGGAACCCCTTGGGCCTGTGGAGTTTTAACATGGAGGACCTCCTTTCTATTATGGGGGATAATTGCTGAGGTATCGGGGTTCCTGGTAACATGGGTGCTATGAGCTCCTGCTTTGTGAATAAAACCTCATGTTTTGTGATTTTGCACGTTACTAATTCACAATTTGTAAGAGATGATGGCGCAGCTTGTACTTCACTGACTAGCAACGTTAAGCAATTCTGTAAACAATGGAAACATGAAAAGACTAAAAAGTTGAAAAATCACCAAAGGATGCTATGTTTTAATTTGGGTTTTGTTTCTTCGAACGTTCTTTTTTTTTTTTTTTAAAGATATTTTGGTTTTTTATTAAGATGCTCTATTTTTGGTCTTGTACCACCGCTCTATTTTTTTCTTTATACTTTTTATTTTAATTTAATTCAGGCGCTCTATTACATATTCGGATGAAGATTTCGACGACACTGGTCGGATTACGATGAAAACTTCGACGACAGTTATGTGATGGTAGTTGTTGGGGGTGGAAATGAGAATATGGTTAGAGATTTAAATGAGATAAATGAATTATATTTTTTTTGTAATTTTATTTCTTTGTGTATGTTTTGGATATATTTTTCAAATTTTTGTATGTTTGGATAATTCACCCATTGATATATAATCAAATAACCAGTATCAGTTTCAAGGACATTTCAAGTGTACAAAACTTTCAAAAAATAAAAAACACGTACAAAAATGATATATAATCAAATAATCAGTATCAGTTTCAAGGGACATTAATTTCAAGTGATTTTAACATCCAAAGATTCTAAAGTCTCTTATCATGTTGATGTACTAAGAAATAACTGAAATAATTTTTCTGATCTTTTATTAGTTTCTATGACATGATCATAACGATCAAACAGAAAAGTCTATGATTTGGTCGGCGGATGCCGGCGGCGACATCGATCAAAATAGACTTAGTACGGTCTCCATGTGTATAATGGTAAGGTATACTTGATCAAAATAGACACATATTGAAGAAGTCCATCTAGCCGCCAAATGCAATTGACCAAAACCATATAATGCCTTCAAATATGGTAAAATAGTTAATTCAAGGACCAAAGTTTTCATGCCATGGCAAAAAAGTGTGGTCAAACAAGGAATTTCAGGTATACCAAAACAACGTTGCATCGTTATCTATGGATGGCAAAGTTATAACTTAGATCATCCTATTTCAATAATTTTCATACTATAAAGATAAAGATAGTTACCTTAACACATATAAATACTAGTCAAGATTCATGCTTTAGTAGTAACATATTGCATTCATGAGGACGTTTTCAAACCCTAGCCAATTTTGACCAACCAAATAAGTCCATGTTGTTTATCCTTTTTTTTTTTTTTTTTCTACTTCTTCACTTGGTTTTTCTTCTTCTTCCTCTTTTTTTTTTTTTCTTTTTTTTTCAAATCCCACAGGACTGTGTTTGTATTTTAACTTTTGGTGACTGACTTCAATGAAGTTCCAATCACATAGTGACATATAGATATGGGGTAAATTATAATTACGCACAAAAGGCAATTCCTTCACAATTATTTACTTCAAGCTTATCATTCCAATCTTATCAGATATCTCCGAAAAGACTACTTCAGATTCAAGAACAAAGACATATTTTTCTAGATAATCCAAGAACCAAAGCATTGAAAGATTGTGAATGCATGTGTTGCAGATCGATTCAAGTTAAATGGAGTGTCAAACCTATAAAGTTTATCCAATACGTTGTTTCGTACATCTGTTCATGAACTCATTTACTGATTAATGTTCTTGTTGCCTAAGCTTTGAACTTATGAAATCAATGTGCCACAAATTATCTCTCCTCCAATGATTTTCTCTACTTTATGGGAGGAGTTTCTCTTTATTTTATTTTCTTCTTCTTCGAAGGAGTTCTTTGATTTTCGCAATGAAACAATGACTAGCATCAAGCTTGCGAAAACAGTGAGCTCACTATAAAACATTTGATTTATGCATGAATTGAAAAAAAAAAAAAAAAACATTGAAAGAAAAAGGAACAAGATATTTGTACCATATTAATACGATGACGATGCTTTCTAGATAGTCTTACTCTTACCAGTCAATCTAGTCCGTTTTTTTTTTATAGGATAAGTAGTCAATCTAGTCATTAGTTGGCCTTTTATTTATGGAGTACTACTACTAATATAGTATTGGTGTTAAACGAGATAGGCCATAGAGTTTGAATGATGGGTGGATTAGAAAAACATAAAGGCCAACGTCACACGGAACCAGTTTTATAATTGGGATATTTTCACTTGTTCTCATTGTCTTTGTTTTCTTACGAGGTTTTCCACAAACTTGCGCCACGATAACATGTCAACGATGATCATGTCACTATGTTCAAATGTCGACCCACATAACTGATGTTAAGGATTGAGTCTGTGTGTTAAGATACTTGCCGGAGAATATTAGCTACGTCTTAGACTTTGTTAGTTGGTCGTCTACGACCTATTAGCTAGGGGACAAAAAAGATTATCACTTTCGTCTCAAATGCAACACGAATCCTTTTTATGCGCGTTCGGTTGTCTATTGACTTAGTTATTAGGTTGTATTATTGATGCTGCAGAAACCGTACAGGGTCTGCTGTCATAACGTGAGTTGAAAAAATTTATATTATAAATTAAAAAATTTATATAGTAATTTATTAAATATATATATTATTATATTTTATTTATAAAAGATATTAAAACTTGATTATATATATATATATTCATCAATTTACAATATAAATTTTTTAACTTATAATATAAAATCACTAACATATAATATTTACCGCAACAAACCGATGCTGCTACAACTTAGATGTATGTTCGTAGTTATTATGACAATACTTCTTACAGATTATGACAGTATTGACCGCAAAAATTCATTAAAGAATGAGACCAAGCAACAAGTTCCGATTAACAGGACCCAACTCTGTTCCATATATGTCTAACAAGCAACTGATATTGACGGATTAATATGTCCGGAATCCGTGAAGTCACCACGAAAGTATCCTAGGCACAGAGACCACACCGGCATGCTCAGGGAAGCACTCAACGCAGCAACTTCCATACGTATGCAGGAGAAAAGAGGATGAGCATCATGAACAGCTGCATTCAAACGAAGCTCAAGTGAACGCGAAATGAATACTGAAGGACATAAACAGACCGGCATCGATATTGTGAACCGGGTTGATGCTGTTCTCCAGTAGACTAGCCGAGCACACATGACTTCAAGCCGCACTATACGTACTGTAAGTAACATAACGTTGATGGAATACATGACAGAAAAAAGAATGAATGAGATGTCTAACAATGTATTGCCCATGGCTTAAACATTAAACTCCATATAGAAACAGATCCAAAAGGGCTTGCAAGAACTGAAGATATCATCTTCTCCATGACAGAAAAGAATGAGTGAGATATCTAACAATGTATTGCCCATGATTTAAACATTAAGATCCACACAAAACAACCAGAAACAGATACAACAGGACTTGCAAGAATTGGAGATATTAGATAGTATAATCCCCCGCAGCTATTCATTGAATGGAAGAGTTACCACCACATATCAAAGGCCTGGAAATGAGAGGAAACTCTCACAGAGATCCCTACACATACAAGTTAACTACTACAAACATCTTCGCTCTATGCAGGGGAAGAAGCGGACCCTGCTACTCCAGAGTTTTATGCATCTTCATCAGCTGAGAAGGGATCTTGTGAAATGCTCTCTTGCTAAAGCCAATGCTTGTGAGAGCGTCAGTTCGTCAAATGCAAGATGAAAAGTATAAGAAAAGGGATTTTTGAAGAATTCAAGGAATGTCGAGTAACAAAAACACCCAACCATAACCATGCACAATAAATCTCAAGAGATCTTGTGATCTAGATAAAATCCCATGTCAAGAGTAAAAAACATAAAAATCATGTTCAGAGTGCGATTTATCTGCCCCAAACTTAACGTTAAAATTAATTTTTTATTTTATTTGTTCTTTTTTTCCAAAAGATAGGAAAATCTTGTTACCGCTACAAAAAATCAGTTGCTACTGTAACAAAATTTTTTTCTCTAGCAACAATCACGTTGATTAAGAGTTTAGCCCAGGACAAGTTACAAAGTTCCACAACACCTAGTTATAAAAATTGGATCGACCCGGAGAGTTCAACCAGTTGGACCGTGACCCGATACGATCAAAAAACCAAACGAACAATCGACCTGGTCAAACCCAGTTAAAACGACCGGTTGAACCAGCCATAAAAAAAATTTAAAAATTAAAAAAAACATATTTTTCTTTAGTTAATACAACTAACACATATATTATGTAATTTTTTCTAAGAAACACACACATATAATATATATATATATAGTTAATAAACCTAAATCAAATAAAATGTATAAATCTTTAAAAATATAAAAATATTTCACTATCGGTTCAACCACTAGTTTAACCGGTCGAACCAGTGACCTATTGACCCAAAATCCTTGCCGGGTCGACCTCTGGCCCGGGTCTGATAACTATGCCACAATAGATTAACAACAAATTCATGAAAATCTCAAAATCTCAAAGAACAAGCAGATAGATACAAGAGGATATTTTTGTCTAGAAGACCTTTGCATACTTTCTTGATACTTTCTTACAAATATACTTCGTCAACTAATGCATGCACACCATGAAGCAAGCTTAGATATTCAAACACATTGTGGTTTGTTCCTCAGAATTTTCAGACTTCCCTCATCAAAAGATAGCAACTGAACGCATCAATGTAACAGAACCAATTATGCAAATAGTCCAAGGTTCTTTATTATGCACGAAAAGAATAAGAGAACTGATAAAAATGGTGGTTCTACTTCTAGCATCACAACAAGCTCCCCACAATGCAACCCCCCAAAGCCAATCATGGCTTAGTATGCGAAATTTGGAAGTTTAAATACGGCACTCACCTGTTGAGACAAAGGAACCCCACTGTCAATGGTATTTGTAGCCACCTTTCCTACAGTGACATTGGCATCGGTTTCAAGGGCCATCCTGCAAGAAAATGGCGAGTGAGCCGACTATGACACATAACAGTTGAAAGATACGGATATTTGACAGCAACAAGATCACTATATTCATCTCAGATAAAAGTAAAGCATTCCCCAAATCCGGCGCATCAAAAGATTCGCGATAGTAGATCAATAAATAAATTTATGAAAAATCAATACTGATATTTCTTCTGTTCATGGTATGCTCATCCATCTCTGAAGATAGTATGGATACCAACTTCCAATTAACCAAATACGTATACTGCGAGCTAAATTCAAGCCATCACTTGTAAACTCAACGATAGGGAATCGTTGATGCAGAGGATGAATTAAGAATCATGACGTAGGGGAGAATCATTTTTTTCCTATGGATCATTATATTGTGAACAAGCACTCATTAGATTACTAGTAATTCGCAAAACATAAATTGAAACGGAGAAATGATAAAGAGTGAAAGACACAGCAACCAAAGTGAATCTGTCCCATTTTTACTCATAGCAAGCAAAATGGCAGTGGCACTCATGCAGTGTCGAGTCCACTGAATCATCTTTCAAATGATTATGTACGCCATAACTTGATTTGAAGCATGAAAATGCATAGCACTAAACACAAGTGCAAAACACAAGAAATAACTCCTGTAACAAAAGATGGAAAAAGGTACAAAAACAGTGAGTATTTTCTCTAGATAATCAATGTCTAAAAGGCATTAGAAGACTTCTGCGAATCAATCACTTTCTAGCATCTAGGTGGGCGGACGACCAGGCGGGAGTTGCGTTGTGTAGCACAGACCGTATTGTAGCTGGATGCCTAGGTGCTTATGTTTAGGTAAGCTCAGATATCAAAAATATGTAGTTGCAAGACAAAAATGACAAGGGAAAATAGAGTGCGTACGGAAAGAGATGCTTGAAGTTATACAATTACCTATGTTTCAACTATTTGTACAAAGAATAATTGCGACTTCTTTTTGGGATTGCCTAGTGCCTCAAGTCCTAAGCAGGCAGCCAGGCTACCCAATCCTGGTACTGAACAATACGAGAAGAACCCAAAAGGAGTCAAAAGAGATTGCCACAAATCAAAACTCAACACCCTGACTATCATTCCTCTTCCCTTGCTCAAGATTATACTTCACTATCTTAAATCATGTAAACAAAATTGTTAGCCAAATAGTGACCCATTCAGCAATATTCGCATGAGACCCATTCTAAAATTCAAGGTTCTTATCAGCACTATTTTGCATCAAATTTTTGCAAAATCGAAAATTAAAAAGAAAATGAGCATATTTAAAATAGTATTGCATACCCGCCATCAACGATCTTATCAAGACACAGAAGTACAACATCCAAATTCTCGAGTGCCTCATACTTGTCGACCTTGCTCCTACAACATATTCATGATGAGACTAATAGCAGAAAAATAAGAAACAAATAGTTAAATTGAGAACCATTAAGAGGCCAGAGATACTGAGGACAATACCTAAGGAGAAGAGAGACTGCTTCACAAAAACCCTGGAGTACTGCATCTAAAATCAGTTCATTCTCATCATCGCGTCCAATGACAAAAAAGTGGAGGTCTTGGATGAACTTATAGACAATGATATTGCTTTCCAATAATGTTCGCCGCTGCAAGGTCAGGCAACATTCAGAGCATCATCATGAAGAAAACACTACAACCTTGTACTTCACCGTTAAAAGCAACCTAAATTAGAAGAGAAAACACTGAAAAAATAATACTATTAGCACATTGTCATCTCTAAACCAGAAGTGTTAAAGATTCCAGAATTCATGAAAGCAAAGCTGGAAATGACATGAGACACAATTCGCACAGCCCAAAGCAGAAGTAAAGACACAAGTAACACCAAGTATTTGGAGTAATGAAATTCCAATCAAGCATAGCCCATTGAGCTCAGAGCAACTACCAAATGAAAATCGGGGTCAAAGAAACATCGGATCCAATAGATGTCACCTGACTAATATGAAGCTTATTAGAAACTGTGAAAAGGAATAGATGTGAAGGAGAAGAGAGGGATAGTTTTCTATTAGGTCTAGTTCCCGTTAAATAGGAGACTCCGGTGAAACATAAGGAAAGTACAAAACATGGAAATATCTACGAATACACAAATCTCTTAAGATAATAATCTTATCCAGGAAAATACTATTCACGGTAACAAAGATATTCCAACACTCCCCCTTAAGCTGGAGCGTAGATATTCCAACAAAGATATTGTCAAGCTGGAGCTTGACTAAAAATGAGTTGAAGAGCTTCGCATTTAGTGCCTTCGTGAAGATATCAACTAGCTAAGAATTGGATGGAACATGAGATAATGACACCACTTTCTTGCGAACTTCATCTCGTACAAAATGGCAATCGACCTCTGTATGTTTGGCTTTCTCATGAAAGACGAGATTATCAGAGATGTGAATTGTCGCTTGATTATCACAATGCAGTGGAACAGTGGTGGATATGGATATTCCCAAATCACGAAGCAAAGAACAAAGCCATAATATCTCAGACACAATGTGTGCAATTGCTCGATATTTTGCCTCAACACTTGATCGGGCAACAATCTTTTGCTTTTTACTTTTTCACGATATCAAATTTCCTCCGAAGAAGACACAGTATCCTGTGGTGGAACGACGATCATCGACTGATCCCGCCCAATCAGCATCAAAGAAGCCACGCAATGAAAGTGATTTTCCAGGTTGAAAGTGACCACGCAAAAGAGTCTTTTTCGAATAGTCAAGGTAAATTAGATGCATGAATCATGAGTCGTGGAAAAAGAAGATGGGTATAGGATATATGTAACCTCGACTTCAGGCAGCTTAATTGTTGTCTGAGTTAGAACATGCTCGAGTAAAGGTTCAGCTTTGGTCTCTAAGCTCTGGCTGCCGGTCCACCATCTAAACCAAACTCATTGATCCTGCAGGTTGTTAATAGGTTGATTAAAGAGAACGGAAAGAGAAGGCATGATACCAGAAACGGAGGTTTACTACGAATAGAAAGCTTGAAATGATCGTCATAACTTATAGTGATTTCATAAAATATTTCGTTTACTAGTTTAAATTATTTCCTCAACGTAATGTTTCCTCATCTTGTATTTTGATTACTTAATAAATACTCCTATATAGTATGTTCTGATCAATAAGATGGGACTCTTCTATTTTATTCTATGACATTCTTAATCCATCTTATTGATTTTGAACATACTATATTATCGAATATAATCGCAGACATCATTAGCTACAACTAGCCAATCAGCAGAATCAAACACTTCGTTTTGAGTGTGTTAATTTGATACATTTACACTCCAGATAATCCAATCTCCAAATCAGACTAAGCCTAAACCCCAAACCGCAAAGCCCTAATTCTCTAAAAACTCAGTAGTATGGCACATCTTCACACTCGAGACATTCCTTGACAACAACATACCACACTCTCCTCCTCTCAATCTTGGATTCTCAATCACACAATGCCGAATCAGATCAAATATATTCGCCGGCAAAACTACCTACAACAAAGCAAGAACAACTTATGACCAATGCAGCAAGCTTTGGAAATGCCAAATCGAATCAGTCTCGTACTCGTTTTCTAACAGTTTGTTGGTTCACAAAACTTACTAATTATTACTCCAAATTAAAACCCAAGATTTCGCCATCTTTGTACCATATGACCCCAACAAATAACAAATCGGAAATGAAACAAGCAGATCTGACGAGATTGGAATTAGGATAGTGAAAGTGAAAGTGAGAGTGAGCAAGAGAGGGAGAAGCTTACTCTTGCCAGGAGGAGAGGATGAAGACGGAGACGAAGAGTACTCTTCCGATGAAGGATAGAAACGCCATTTTTTTTATCAAGGAGAAAAAGAAGTTGCAGTGGTAGTCTTGCTTTCTAGCTGCCTGCGTTCGAACGATGGTCTCTCTCTCTTACTGGTTTGCGGGGTCGCGAGAGGGGCGAGAGACCAACGACGACGAGTAGGCAACGGCGGCGGAAAGATTTGTCCACAAAAAATTGGGTTGAAAATCATCAATCAAGGGGGATCAAACATCACCTCAGAGTGCGACATCTTCCCCCCCATCCCTTCTATAAACGTTACCCTCTTTATATTGTTCTCGTTCCAATAAAATTATAATTATTGAATTTAATATCATAATTTATATGATATATATATATATATATTAATTTTTAATATAAAAATTAAAGATATTATGAATGAGAGATGAAAAAAAAATAATGGAATGAGTTCATGTGATATAAAATAAATAATAAGGATATTTTGATAATTTTTAGAATTTTTTTTTCAAATAGGGTAAGGTTACTTCATCCATCTCAATTTAATTATAATATTTTTTTATCAGTTTTAATTTAATTATAATATTTTTTATTTTTTAATAAATTTATATTAATATAATCAAACTATTTCATCATCTTCTTCCAAATCCTCTCTCATAAACTCCATTTACATCTCATTATCACTAAAAAAATATTTTTTTCATCAAATTACATATAAATTCAACACCCATAAAACTTGCATGTCGGATCAAACCATTATAATTAAATTAAGACGGAGATAGTAGTTGGAACGATCTAATTTAATAAATCTTATAATTTTATTTCGACGGATAGAGTATTTTGTTGCATAAAAAATATAATATTTATTAAATTTAAGCGTTCCATAGAAATTATAATACTTGTATTATTGAAAAAATTTTCATAAACATATCAAAATGTCATTGTTTTTTATTTTATATTATATCAACTCATATTATTATCGTTTCTCCTCCACTCGTGTCTCCTTCTTCTCACAAACATTCAAAGACATAGTAAATGTTTTTATACCAAAAATTCAACATATATATAAAATTTTATATAATCAATTTATTGTATTTATTTTGAGATGGAAAGAGTAGTAATAACATCTCTTTGTCATTTTGTTTCCTTTCGAATCATATCTTAATCATATACTCCCTCCGTCCTTTTATGTTTGTAATATTTTGACTTTACATATTTGTCGATGTAAAATTTGTCACGCGTGTAAGACGTTCAAACGTAATTTTTTATAAATTTATCGTGAAACATTAATGATTGTATAAATTACGTACTTCATCCTAATATATATTGCATGATGATTAGACGTTATTTAATATGAAAATGAAAATTATATCCATACGTATAAAATAATACAAAATATATACACGTTGAAAAAATTATGAGTATATGTTGTGATATGACTAAACAATATTCGATATAAAAATGAATTTTCATATTTATATTTATAAAATAATAAAATATATAAATTTAAACGTCACGCGTGTAACGACGTTTAAACGTAATTTTTTATAAATTTATCGTGAAACATTAATGATTGTATAAATTACGTACTTCATCCTAATATATATTAAATGATGATTAGACGTTATTTAATATGAAAATGAAAATTATATCCATACGTATAAAATAATACAAAATATATACACGTTGAAAAAATTATGAGTATATGTTGTGATATGACTAAACAATATTCGATATAAAAATGAATTTTCATATTTATATTTATAAAATAATAAAATATATAAATATCCTTAAAAATTATGAGATCAAGATACTATGCGACACTTGTTTTTTGTTTTTTTGTTTTTATGAAATGTATGTAACCTGCCATTTGGGTGTATGATTAATGACTTCCATTTCATGAAAATATAATCCAACAGTACCACAAGGAAACCTTGCCATCCTCTAAAATTCAACCCTGCGAGGTCACAACTCAGTGATCTCCTCTCTCAATGCCCTCTTCTCACTTCTCCGCTCCTTTCTTCGATTGAAGCAAGATCTTCGCAGTTCCAGACAGTAAAAGCGGTTTCTACTCAGATCCCACGAATCGGTGCTCGCCGAGATTCGGGTCGGGTCACGGAGATCGTGATTCGCACGTGGAGGTTGTCAAATTGAATTCGGTAAAACCCTTGTTTCGAATTCGATTATATATTTTACATGAATGATAAAGAAATGGATGCATAATTTTTGGATTCGTCTAATGTTTATGACGTCTCTTTGTTCTGCGATTATAAAGCTCTGTTTATTTTTATTGATTTTAGGTGATGATTATAGTCGTAGTACATGATATATGATACTTTGATTGGTGTAGGGATCATGCAATTGGGAAGGGACTTAGGATCTTACCGGGCTTAGGTTTTGATAGTGTCATCAGATTCGGGGGACACGCGAAGATAGCATCCGATGATACCGGAAGCTACTGTGAATGTGCTGCAAAGAGCAGTTGGATGGGCCACATCGTCATTTGAGGGTGCTCCTTTGTCTGGTGCCGTAGTTTTTGGGGTTCCGATCGGAGGTACTATCTTGTATAGTCGTTTCTTAGATTATGCCACTCTTTTTAATATGGTTTTTTCTTATGGTTGATAATGGGACTCTTTTTTTTGTCTTGTTGGTTCTAGGTCATTTTTTTATCGAAGGGTTTTTTGTGCTGGTAATCGTTTATCTACTGCTTTCTAAAAGTTATAAGCCCCCAAGGAAGCCATTGACAGAGGAGGTTTGTGATATCCTTGCTTCACATTTTTGTCTTGGTGTGCTAAACTTGTGGATATTTCCCCCCCGTTTCATTGAAGTAAAGGGTTATAATGCCATTACTTGCATTATGCATTCATTCATGATGGCATGAACCCTTATTTCATTTAATGACGTAAATTGCGGATACCTTATGCATGTAGTTTACTATATGATCTCTTTAGCGGCAGAGGGGCATAAATGTTGGGGGTAAACTTTGACTCGTGAAGTGAGAGACTGAACAACTCTCTGTTAGCAATTTTTACCACCAATGACCAATGAATCAATGTTGTGGATTCAAGCATTCGTATGATTAAAATTTTAAAATGTTTCTTGCAATTAATGTACGATGCTGGGATTATTTGTGAGAATTTTGATTGGAACCAGACTTTTCAATGGTTCAAGCATGTGATAAAATGAGTTGTATATGACATTTCAGTAATAACCCTTGTAGTCCCATTGTGGGAAGCCCTCGATGCTTAAGATGTGTACCATACTACTTTTTCTTGCCATCTTGGGTTGAGGCAATGCTGAGTTGATGCGGTCGCATGATTCAGTCTTGTTCTAGTCAGTACTGGAACCCTTACCATGCCATGTGACTGAACCGATTCTCCTTAAAGATTAGGCTTCCTTATGAAGCTGAAAATCATGACTTTGTGGTCTTCTAGTTCCTTCCTGGTTATTTTAGGCTTTCCCAATCATAGTCCATGTACGCTATGGAGCATTAAGGACAGTTGCTATGAATTATTTGATGCATGACAGCAGTTACTCTTTAGTGCTGTGTCTTGGATGCAGCATATATAATATAGCCTTGCTTTGCCTCAAAATGCATTTGGAAGCTCTGGTTTAAGGAGCCATTTTAACTATATATTGGTTTCCTGTCAAGAAATGTGAAAGGCTCCTTTGTACGTAGGAAATTGATCAACTATGTGCCGAATGGACACCGGAATCTCTTATCCCTCCTCTCACAGAAGAGATGCAGCAAGATGTACCTGTGTTAGAAAGGTGAACCTGCTGCCCATTCATTTCCCTGTAATGGAAAAGTGAATGTGATGAACTCTAGTTCCTTAAAGCTATCATGCATGTATGTCTTCAGGTTTTAGATTTGACCATGGAAACTTACGATTAACTTTTGCTGTTAGTCCTAGGGTAGTTTCTAGTTCCTTTTCCTTCCCTTGATTACGATACTATCATTTCCTGATTCTCACCGGAATCTCTTTTAACTTTTGAGTGCTAGTATTTATTTATATCCTAAGTGTCTCCTATCAAAAATGATTTATTTTGAGGAACGAGGATTTCGATGTACTCAAAAGTCTTAAATCTTGCTAATGAGGGTTTTTCATGCAGTGCTGCAGGTCCACACACAACAATTAATGGAAAGGAAGTTGTAAATTTTGCCTCTGCAAATTACCTTGGATTGATTGGGCATCCAAAGCTAATTGTGAGGAAATTATTCATGAACACGATGTCCTCTTTCATCTCACCTGCTATCTTAACATCTCTCTTCCAGCATATTTATAGCTGCATATGTTGCAGGAATCTTGTACTTCTGCATTGGAGAAATATGGTGTTGGTTCATGTGGTCCTCGTGGCTTTTATGGGACCATTGGTAAGACTTCGCATTTGACACAGTTGGATACTTCCTTGGATGAAGATCAGTTTCGACTTCTTCTATAGACTGATTGCCTGTGCCATTCTTCAATGTAGATGTTCATCTTGACTGCGAGGCCAGAATTGCTAAATTTTTGGGAACTCCTGATTCAATACTCTATTCCTATGGACTTTCGACCATGTTCAGTGCAATTCCAGCCTTTTCTAAGAAAGGAGATATCATAGTTGTGTAAGTGCTACAGACTTACACCTCGCCATTTATTTACTTTTTTGGATAATATTAAATGGATGTCTTGTTACTAAAACAAAGGAGAAAAAAAGGAAAGAAAAAGAAAAAAATAGAGAGAAAAGGAAAAGGAAAATAAATTAAAAAACCACTTCCAGAAAGAAAAGCTTTCATTTTCGTTTTTTTCCTGAAATTTCCTAGGAAATTTATGCAACTATATGCTTCAAAATCTTGAAGTTGTCAATTTATGTTCGGCTTTTGATAAACAAGGCTTTAAACACGTTCAAAATTGAAAATAATGCCGCAATTCGGCTAACATGAAATCTCTATATACGATAGATTTAGAAGGGATGCTTTACCAGAGTATCAGAGCTAAGAGAATGAGAACCTAATTGAAGAATCTTATTTTAAATCTTTTACTGAGGTGATTTATTTAGTTGAATTGAAACCTTTCTCTGTATTTGTATGTGTGTGTTACCAGGGATGAAGGTGTTCATTGGGGTATACAAAATGGTCTTTATCTATCCAGAAGCTCAATAAAATACTTTAAGCACAATGATATGACATCCCTGGAAAGCACGTTGGATAAAATTACTTGTGAAAACAAGCGTGCTAAGAAAGTACGACGCTACATTGTTATCGAAGCTGTGTACCAGGTAATTTGTTCGAAAGGAGGATTTCCTCTCTTTGTCATATTACGGGTTTGAACCATAACAAAAGGGGGGCAAGAGTGATCAAAACTTCAAAAAAAGAGGGGAAGTATTACCTTAGGTGATATGATTTTGGGCCTCTAATTGAGTAGGGTATGTTGTTTATATTTTGGGTGTGACAATTTTTTATCGCATTAGTTGGAGTTATGGGCCCTCTTATTCCTGAAACATTTTGGGCTCTAGTTTGGAGAGTCCCTTTTCCCTGTCATATCTCTTTTTTGCTCATTCGTCTAGCAGATCTTGAAGTGGTTGTTTAGTCTTGCGATTGAAGATAGTAAAACCATAATTAGTAAAACCTCTTACAAAACCCAAAACACTACACGAAATATACTGATTGAGAAACAAGGTGTTGAAAACAAGCCTTTGGAAAATAGAAATAGAGAGCCATACAAATAGTTTTGATTCGCTAACCAGAGAAAGTCAGAATCGACATGAAATAGTGACTCATTCTTAACTGTGGAAGATTATTCTTTGTTTGGTTTCAAAATGAATTGTTTCTACTTTCTATTCTATTGTGTATCTACCTCTCAATTTTATAAAATTTCCTGGTGTTATGCTAGTGCAGTGAGCTAATCTATACTGCTCAGAATATTTTGGTGTTTTAATTAATTCCATATTCATTTCCTTTTGACAATCATAACTGCTAACTAAGGGCAAAGCCATCAAAGATATAAAGAATTTCTTATCATTACATGTTGGATATTATTGCACAAATTGTGTTTGATCTATCCATTACTTTATCTGCTGAACAGTATTTGGTGAAATTGTCAACTGTTGGAACATCTGTGATAATTAATTGCAGAGTAAGTTTGGGACAAGCAAATGGTGCATGATGATTTATTGTCTCTATTAACTGTTTTGTTGCAGAATTCTGGTCAAATAGCTCCCTTGGATGAGATCATTAGACTGAAGGAGAAGTACCACTTCCGTGTTTTGATGGATGAAAGCAACTCATTGGGCGTTCTTGGTAGCTCAGGAAGGGGGATTTCTGAGTACTATAAAGTCCCTGTATGTAGAAATGAACACTTCCTGATTTGAATTATGATTCATCTCATGTTTTCTTTTCATGCTATGATGTGTTTGTTAAACATTGCGCCTCTTAATCTCCCTAACTCCATTTCCTAGTTCAACAAAATCATCCTAAGAAACCTTGAAAAGCCTCCTTAGTTGAATAAAGAAGAGTAGCCATGGAAAAAATTGCAATCTTGTTTGAACCTTGAAATCTAGCTATAGAGGAGAAATGTAGTTACCATGTTGAGAAGTTAAATAGCAACAATTATAGCACTTGGTGTATCAAAATGAATTTTTACTTCCTTGGTCTGATGCAACATCGTCGAAAGAGACAGTCGAAGACCTGCAGAAATGGAAGGTCAGAGCTGGTAAAGCGATGTTCGCTCTTACCGTTTCTATAGAAGATGAATTTCTATAGAGAATTAAGGACGCAAAGACGCCCAAGGAAGTTTGGAACACTCTAGCCACCTTGTTCGCCAAAACAAACGATGTCCGACTTCAGTAGCTGGAGAATGAACTTCTGTCAATCTTACAACGGGATTTGACGATAAGCCAGTGTTTCACTAAAATGAAAACTTTATGTGAAGAGATTACTAAATTGGATCCAGAGAATCCAATTAGTGATCCTCATACGAGAAGGATCGGTATTCACGGGTTAAGACCAGAATTCAACGGTCTTGTTATAGCAACCCGTGGGTGGGTCGCTCAGCCGATGCTCACAGAGCTGAAGAGTATTTTGACGAACCAGGAAGCTCTAGATAAATAAATATTTGGAGTCTCTATCAAGGAAGAAAGCACGGCTCTCTTTAGTAAAAAGAGAGGTTTAGAGAAGAAAGCCACTTCAGCAAGAAGGTTAGCAGAAGACGTAGTCTTAGAGGAATTCGCAATCCAAGAGAAGCTCTAATCAAGGGGGAACTCAAGGTGACGGATAAAGGCGACGTCACAATAAAGAATGCTATAACTGCAGAAGGAAGGGACACTTTGCTCGTTACTGTTGGAGGATGTCCGAAAAAGGTAACTTTGCTTCTTCTAGTACAAGCAAAGGTAATACCGAAGAAGAGTGGGATTTTCAAGCATCCCTGGCGATAGAAGAACAAGAGCTCATAATTTCTTGTATTATTGAATTGGTAGAAGAGTTGGCACTTGCAGCTGTCAACAACGACAAGGTGATTAACTACAATCATGACTGGATTTTAGACTCTAGGTGTTCTAATCACATGACGGGAAGTAAGAAGAAGCTCCATGATGTGTCCCAGTACAAAGGGAAGGGCGTGGTCGTCATCGCCAACAAGTCAAAGTTGGAGAGTTGAAGCATTTTCTCGATCTTGAAATAAGCCGAACTAAGGAGGACATATTCTTGTGTCAGCAGAAATATGTCAAAGATCGTCTGGTGAAATATGGAATGCTTGATTACAACTAATTTCAACACCAGTGGAGCCAAATGTGAAGTTATGCTCAACTGAAGGTAAGGATCTAGAAGGTGAGACAATGTACATGCAAATAGTTGAGAGCTTGATTTACCTCATTTTGTCAAGGCCGGACATTTCCTATGTAGTCGGTATAACAAGCATATTCATGTAGAATCCTAAGAAGTCTCACTTGGAAGCACTACGACGAATTCTAAGGTATGACAAAGGAGGTATTGACTTTGGCAATCTATATAGAAAGGAAGAACGTTCCTAGTTGATTGGGTTATGTGATGTTAACTATGCTGAAGATCATGACACTCGACGATCAACTATTGGTTTTATGTTCAACGTTGGGTTAGGGGTCATCTCTTAGTGCAGTAAAAAACAACTAACAGTGTCTTTCTCAAGTACAGAGGCAGAATATCGTGCAACAGTTGTGGCAGCTCAGGAGTGCACATGGTTGATACAACGGATGGAGGATCTTCATCAACCTACTGTTTATGTAGTTCAACTCTACTATAATAATCAATCAGCAATCCGGATGGCAGAGAATCCGGTGTTTCATGCTCGAACGAAGAATGTGAAAGTTTATTATCATTTTGTTCGAGAGAAGGTATTTCAAGGGAAGATCGAGATGAAGTATGTCAATACCAATGATTAAGTTGTGGATATCTTTACAATGCGATTTAGTAGGGCTAAGTTTGAAGTGTTCAAAAAGCAGCTTGGAAGGACGACTCGTTCAATGATAAATGAGAGATTTGTCGTTGAGAGGGAGTGCTAAACATTGCACCTCATAATCTCCTTAACTACATTTCCTAGTTCAACAAAATCATCCTAAGCAACCTGGGCAAGCATCCTTAGTTGAATAAAGAAGAGTAGCCATGGAAAGAATAGCATTCTTGTTTGAACCTTGAAATCTAGCTATAGAGGAGAAATGTAGTCCTTGTTTTTCCTATAAATAAGGAGTTTCCTCCCCTTGGTTTTGATCATAAAATTCAACAACAAAGAGATTCAAAGTGTAGAGAAGCAAGAAGCTCTCTTACATATTAGGTTGTTCGGTATTTTCTTGAGTGTTCAAATAAAGTGTTATAATTTGTGAGTGCTAAATATATTTGAAGTGTGGTTGTTTTTATAAGTGTTAAGGGTTTGTAATATTCTGTTCTTATTAGAAGTTATAATTCTTGATATATTTTGGTTCCGACGATCCGATTTCTCACAGTATTCTGATCTCAGATTGACAAGATTGATATCGTGACTGCGGCTATGGGACATGCTTTGGCTACTGAAGGGGGATTCTGCACTGGAAATGCCAGGACCATTGATCATCAAGTATGAATTGTACACTGACGATGCAATATCATGTAGAGAAGGACCTTAACATGCTGTTTAATGCGATTTCACCTTTATCTTATAATGTTTTACTAGCCTAATGCATGGATTTGGTAATGATTCTGAGTGAACTAATATTTATACTAAACTGAACATTTAACCCTACCAAGTGCACTGTAACTTACTAGATATTGAACTATCTACATGTGCTTTTACTATCACACCATTTTTTTTATAGTTTGTCCAAAACAATCCATGATTGGTTTTGTTTGGATCAGATTGTGCCGGTCATCTTTCACCCTTAGATTTAGTTGATCAGAGTAGCGGTTGGTTGCTCGAATATATTTTGGTATCACTTTATTATTTTATAAACAATTAGTGTATCTATGGAGACGAGAGCATGTTATGACAGACCTTTTACCCAAAAAATTCCTAGTATGAGAATGTCTACTTGCTGATTTCTGCATTGTGCTTAGAATGTCCATCATAAGTTTCTCAAGTTCCACGTTAGTATTACATACGTTGGAAGGTAAAATAATAATTATATATACTGTTTTAGCTAATCTGGACTTATTTACTTCCTCTCATTCCCGTGGTGCCATGGGCCTCCCTTGATGTCTAATAATGATTCATACTAATGCCCTGGTTTTTGTTGTTTCTAGCGGCTGAGCAGCTCCGGTTACGTGTTTTCTGCTTCTTTACCTCCATACCTTGCGAGTGCTGCAATTTCTGCTATTGATGTCCTTGACGAAAATCCTGTCTTGGTGACAAAGTTGAAAGAGAATATTGCATTATTGTTGGCAGGTAGTATATCTCTCCATTATTCATGTGTGTAAGATTATCATGAAGATTTTCTTGATCATTGCCATTGGAACCTTGGTCAATTTTTCCTCTACTTTATTTTCTGTGTCTATAAGCGAGCAAATGTCTTCTTTTCTACAAATTATCAAAATCTCAAATTGCATAGTTGTCCCTATTGATCTTCCTAGCTCTCTTTATAATATGGATTCGGTCTTGGTTCTCTTTGCTATGAGTGGTCATTGTGAAGGTTACAGATACCACCCTCCTGCAGCTGATATGATTCTAAGCAATCAACTGGTCATAAAAAACTTTAGCAGCATTACTCTCGCTTGTTTCATAAACCAGATAATGGCTTGGTAAGTGAATATTACACCCAGCTTTTTCCAGTCAAGATACTTGCTCCAAAACTCAAACTCATTCCCAAAGGACATTTCTGTTGTGGCAAGGGCACACATGACATGAATGTCTGACCGAACAGACCAGATTTATCTTCTTTTTTTTATCCATTTCTGGTGCATATGATTTTCAGTTGCTCTGGAGATTCTGTAGTGAATCAGATGTGCTGTCATTGCAGGATTGTCAGATGTACATGGGTTGGAAATCACAAGCAATCCACATTCTCCTATAGTGTTTCTTAAGTTGAAAAACTCCACAGGTTTTTCAAAAAGTGACCTTCAGTTACTTGATGCCATTGCCGGCCAGGTTAGTTGTGCACACTTGTATATAGTTAGCGGCTATTTGTATACATGCCACAGAACCCTTTTTTTTTTTTTTTGGGTGCTGCATGCTGCAGAACTTGAGATTTGCCTATATGCAGGTTTTGAAAGAACATGATGTTTTTGTAGTCGCTTCCAAAAGATCTACCCTTGACAAATGTCCTCTTCCAGTCGGAATCAAATTGCTTGTATCAGCTGCCCATTCCGAATCTGATATACATAAAGCCTGTCAAGCAATAAAAAGTGCTGCAGCATCAGTTCTACGGAGTCACGGTTAATTTTATCAAACTCCCCAGTGTTGCAGTCTTTAGAGCTTGAACAGCAACATATTTTTCGCCATGAGGAAGGCAGTAGCATAATACAGGCATATTGGTGTTCAGAGATTTGCTGTGCTTGTGTTCAGCAAAATATCGTTGTCGTGGATATTTGTGATGTTGATCATGGTACTGGGTTTTCTCTTCCATATTTATTGTTCAGCTTTGTTGTACTTTCAGATAGAGTTTGGCCATTGTATTCGTCGGGCATGATGAAAGTGTTACTCGTTGTAACTTGTAAGAAATTAGAATTTGCTGTGGCAGCCGGATTTCTGGTTGTTATCCATTTCGCCCGGGAAGTGTTATTCCCATTTGTTTACGTTTTAGAACTCGTCATGGAGTAAATGATACAGGATGTTTGATTTTGGCGAAGGAACTTGGAAAACATCCATGAAAGGGTTTGTTCCTGGAAGTGTTTATTCTCCTTTCCTTTCCAGTGCTGTTTGTTTTTGTAAGTTCATTCTTTTGTCTTTTGTCTTTTTTATTTTTTTAAACTTAAATAAGTTTTGTATTATGACTAATAAACATTGAAACTAATTGTCAGTCATAATAGTAGTTTTGTGATTTACTAATAATATTTTTTAACATCTGTTTTGTCTGTCCATATATGATTTGAACCCATGATATGTTTTAGGAAGGATTATGTTTTCAATTATTTGGATCAACAGATTGATGGTATTTTCATGTTATAGGAGAAGTTCTAATTAGAGCTGTATCCGAATAGAGTCGAGTCGAGTTTTTTCGAGTTCGTTACCTCGAGTTGAACATCAGGCGAATTCGAACACCATTTAAAAACTTGAATTGAGTTGGGGTATTGTTTATCGAGTTTCGAACTATTCTGCGAACAGTTTGTCGGGTGTCAAATCGAATTGAATCCAACCAATGTTATCGTATTATTCGATAAAATCATATATCTATCATCATACAATTCATATTTAAGCATTCATTTTAATAGTTCAAATATCTCATATTTGAACATCTTGAAAAAGAGCTCATAAATTATAAAGATGGACAACTGTGAAGTTGAAGTAGCAAATGCATTGATATGTCGATAATCGATTACAGTCCAGTAGCAAATGCACGTAAAAGGATTTGAGTTCATCATTGACTTTGAAATTTAGGTTTTTATTTTGATTTTTATGGTTTTAGGATTTGGACGGTTAAGATTCATTCACCTATTAGTCATCTAATGGCTAAAAAATCAATAACCCATCTAAATAAACCTAATCAATAGATGCAAATAAATTGAGTTTTTTTATAGAACAAATTGATCTAACTCGATCTTGAACGAACCTGATCGAGATTGCGAACACTTAAGTCGATCTCAAGTCGAGCCTGTCGAATATCTCGAACCCAAATTTACGTCAAGATTGACTTGACTATCGGGTTCGAATCGAATCGAGTCGAATTTAAATAGTTCATGAATTAATCGATTCAGGTACCGACCTAGTTCTAATAATGTGTTTTGCAGTTTCAGCACTGGAAATGGTAGAATATATCAATTAACTGCCTTCAATTACAGTGGAAAAAGTAAACAAAAAACGTGGATCCGATTCATCATTGCTCTTTTTTACCAAAGCGAAAAAAAGGAAAGAACAATTACTGTTCTCACTGAAAAAGAGAGCGACAAGAAAATTCTACACCACAATCCAAAAGTGCAAAGCCCAGAAGAATATGCTGCTGTGAGTGTGAGCCGCGTGACAAGAATCATTTTCACTGAATTTTCAAGCACGCCACACCACCCAACTCTGAAATTTCTTCCCCAATTTATTTTTAAAAGTTAGTTACGTGTGCTATTTTCAACTTCTGATCCCAGAAAGTGTCACTTCAAAGCAAGCACAACAACACCATTTTCATCTTCATTGAATATTTTCAGTCGCCCACTTTAATTTTGACCTTGTGGGATTGATCAATCTTGATCTACAGTTCTCATCTTCGTCTGTGTACTTAGTTTTTCCATCTGGGTATCAAGATCTTGAGTATTTGAGAGATGGGTTCATTGATTTGGTGAAAAGAGAATCTTTTAGTGAAGAAGGATTGATTTATTTGATGGGTACTGTTGATTTTAGGGTGACCCATCAAGGGGGTTGAATTGGGGTCCTTTCTTGGTGTATCTGTGAATCTGAAAGGGTGAGTGAGTGAGAGGAATGAGGGGTTTTGCTGGGACACCAGGGACCTTGACTGCCCTTATGCTGAGGGTGTCTCAGTGTCTGTTTGCTTCTTGTTCTCTTGTTTCCATGGTCACCACCCAAAGGTTTTCAACTGTCACTGCTTTCTGGTAAGTTCTTCTTCATGACTTTCATCTTGTAGTTGATCATTCTTTTCCTGTGCTGTGATCTGATGGTTTTATATGATGGTTGAGTGAGATTCTGTTGGATAAGTGTTATTTTGGATCGGGAAATAGTCTCTCTTTGTTGTCTACAGTAGAGGTAAGATCGCATATATTAAATGCTTTGGGTCCTGTCATGATGTGCTGTTGTTGTTGTGAGTGTTATTATGGACCCTTTTGTTGTTGTACATGGAATATGATGCCATTCTCTTAAATTGGGTGTTGATGCTTGCTCAGATTAGAGAGAAGGATTCTTGAACTTATTAGGACAGGAATTAAGTATAGGGGATGCCGTTTTAGTTGCGTGAGCGAAAGAGAGGAATTAATGTACCATTAGAAGCTGCAAATGACACGAGATTTTTGCAAGTAATGGCGAAGGATGTTGGAGTTAGTATCACTGAGTTGGTGTTTGTGAAGAACTAGTGGTCTATGGAGTAGAGTATTGCCAGTTGTATGCCAATATTTGCGAGAACGATGAAGCAGAAATGAGAACGTTGTGTTATATGTGTGAGGGTTTTTCGGTAAAACAGATGTCAACACACTTTTATACAAAACATAATAGTGCAACAATTGATTTTTGAAAATAAATAACGAGTTGGTATTTATGACAACAAGAAACAAACCTTTTTGCCATTACATGCGATCCGCTACATGGATATGATTGGTGAGATCGTGATGGACACAAAAATAGAAACAACGGAAAATGTTATATTGAACTTTTAATCTTCCATCCAGTCTGTATAATGGTCCTTCCTTTGCTTGAGTGGCAACATCTGTATAATTTCAAACCTCCTTGTTAGTGCTTTTGCAGAGCTTGTCCTATCTTCTATTTTATGAAAGCCCATCTTTCACACACATAGCTTCACTATAGATCAAATTTTTCCTTGTATGTGCACACATACTGCTCTATATTTTCATCTGATGTACTCTGACCCACACAGAACTATCTAATAAAACTAAGTTGATATCAAATGAGATACCCTATTTGGTGGAGAGGGGATTGATTGAGGCGTTGTATAACCAATTAGTTTTGTATTCGGGTTGTGATGATTATTTTCGGAAACCTGATGGCAATAATAAGTGCAAAGTTCAGTGCCATTATTTTGAAATCGTTATAGCCTTGAGAACTAAAATAGCAACCCAAATGGCCTTGTATGCATAGAGTTGCTGCTCCACACTTCATATGACCAAAGCACCTTATTCGTTCGTTTCATTGTTTTTATGAGTTTACGTTCATATTTGAAATAGAAGATTGATTTTTCATCTATTTGTTAGCTTGCTGTGGTATGCATTCGTTTTCATTGTGGTTATGGACTACACCTTTAAAATATAGCATTATAATCTAGATTCTAGGATAGTTGGCAGTTTGAGCGGTTATCTAAGCTACTTTTTGCTGCATACCCAAACCAGGACAGACTTTTAAGTTGTTACTTGTTGATTACCAACTTTCCTGTACCTGTCACACTGAACTGGATGTATGGAGGAGAGTTAATTTGCATATGTTGACGAACATAACTTGTTAGAAAGACTTGATGAAGTAGATAACTCCCTTCTCTTGTTTCACATTAAAGCTGGTTCCTTTGCTTTGAAAGTTAGTCCCTTCTGAATAGCCAGGAGCATAGCAACCCTTGACTGATAATGATTTTAACGGCTTAAGTTCCTCATTCCTACATCCCCCCCCCCCCCTTTTACAGCAGTTTCTCTCTGACGAAGGCTGTTCCTTGCATCCTAGCTGTGGTACCTGGCAACTATAACCTTCTGTAATGAATTGCCAAGAATGATTTTCCCCTCAAATTAATCATTAGGCCATTGTCCCCTTTCTTTTTGTGAATTTTGATGTTTAGTTGAGTGGTTTGCAATAAATACTTAATTTCAGGATTTATTTCATCCTTAGTTGGTTGCAACTCCTGACTCTGTAAAAGGCTATGCTGATAGGTTATTTAGCGGGAAGTCATCTAAATCAAGGTGTAAGATCTAAGCTCATGAATATAACTATTTGTTGTTCATATAGCCACCTTGGAGAAAAAGAGTAGTTGGTTCTGATCTTTGTTTGGTCCTTCAAACTTATTCCTCTTCTAGATACCTCAAGATTGTTTTACAGACCAATTTCGATTTTCCAAAGGTTCTTAGAATAAAATAATGTTTAACCCTCTGCAATTCGAAAGCACACGGGTACTAGCTAGTATTAAGTTGAAGCATAACCGTTCAGATCTCTCCTGTCATAAGTCATAGGCAGCCATAATTAAAGCCATTTTGTTAAACTAGCCAAGCATATTGGCTCAGTTTCAACTTTTAAGTCGCAGTGAAATCTTGGCTCATCCCGTTTTTGAACTCTTTGCACATGGAATCAGTTTCAAGTTTATCATTAGAAGTTTTACTACTACTACTACTACTATTATTATTATTTTGGAATTTGATTGACAGGTTGAAGTTAAGTCTCACTATTGATTGTGCGACAACTGTATTAGCTGTACTGAAATTTATATTGCTTCAGTTGTTTTTTCATTATCGCTTGAGCTAGAGCATGCAGAATATTTTATTGTTAATATTTCCCTTTTTTTAGCTTAATATGCCTCTTTAGTATGATTCGGATTGGTTATATACTTTTTAACAGTGGAATGTGCGCATTCCTACTTTCAGCTTCCTTCCATCTATATTTGTAGGGTTGAAGGCTGACCATCTGTTGCTTTTTGTAGCTATCTGATAGCTTCAATGGGCGTGCTCTCCATCTGGAGTTTGGGCCTTGCTTGTATGGATGCGTATGCTATCACAAGGAAGAAAGACCTCCGCAATCCTGCCCTTGTCAGCATTCTTGTTGTGGGAGACTGGGTAAGCCTCCAAGTCTAGTTCTCTGTCATAGACTTCCACACTAACGGCACCATTCCACTATTAATTGCTTCAGCGTTTAAAACATAACGCCTTTATGTAACAGATAACAGTTCCTGTTATGCATAGAGCACAGCCTTTAGCATAAACAAACTTTAAACGCTCCTATCTAGGTCTCATTCGAATTGTAGTTGTTGATGAAAATAAGTTCTTATTGATGTTTATGGTATTTTTCATCTGAACAGCTTACAGGGATCCTGTCATTGTCGGCAGCATCTGCGTCTGCCGGTGTAGCTGTTCTATATTTTCATGACCTGGATGCTTGCAGCAACATCCAGGGCTGCTCAAAGTACCAGCTTTCAGTATCCCTGGCGTTTTTGAGCTGGATATCAGTTCACTCTTCTTTTCTTATCATGCTTTGGCTCCTGGCAGCGTTTTAGAGCCGTGTGCATTGCGATGTTTATATCTCTGCATAACTAGCTGCTCTGCGAGATATTCTTCTCTACATGGGTGATCTGGCAAGGTTTTCATTGTAAGTAGAAGGAGATGAGGGACACTTTGAGAGAAATTTTTTAATGTTGGTTTCTTTCCTCGTAGTAGAGGGTTCACTGACAGCTATTTGATGTTTGAGACATGGGTTACTTACCGTGAATACGTAATGTTGTGTGGCAAATCTATTGAGTATATAACTTGTAAAAGAAAACATTCAAGTAACGCAAGCGATCTAACTTGGCTTTTTTCTGTTTCAGTGTGAATAAAACAACGTTAAATCCTATCGAAATCCTATCGGATTCACATCAAAATTACTTAAAACCTTTCTGATTCACCACTCAATCACCCTCCTCGAATCCTCCCACCACGAATCAACGAACACACGCGAGTTCAGTTATCCATATGGCTCAGAGTTGAGTCATTAATTTGTGCATGTCTCTCTTGTTTAATTCCTTTGCTTAATGTTTGTTTATTTTCGTTAAGATATTGTGCAGTGGTCTTCAAAAAAAAAAAAAAAAAAAACACCCAAGAAAGAAAGAAAACGAGGGAATTAGGACAAATGTAACACATGGTTATGTTCAGTACTTGGTATGTTGGGCACTCGATAGTTCTGGCAAATTCGTGATGGAAAGGGAAGGTATGAAGCATGCAAATGAAGTGGAAAATACGGGAAAATACCGTGATTGGCAACGTTGAATGCGTATATAATATGAAAAGAAATGGAAGTTTGCTGTGTATCCAGCACCAGCTCACTTTTGTTTTTCAGTTATTAGTGATCGGATTGATGTATATCATCCGTTAAATGGACATCATGATAACAGTTGAACGCGTGCGTCAAAAGTCATTGCAGAAGTGACTTTGAACTCATATTTCCCACGTTTGCATTGCTTGCTTTTTAAAAGGTTCGAAGATGCTAGAAGCAAAATAGCAAAATTTAACGTGGGAAAACCGAACATCGAGAAAAAAATCGCACAAATCACATCACCACAAACCGTGGTGACAAAGCATTATGAGAAGATAAGATTACAGAGCGTATCAGATCGTATTAAATAACAACTCAAATCCTAAAAACGGATATGGATGTATAATAACATGAGTATATTTATAAACCCATAAAAAAATATTTTTAATGAAACAAATCACGCTGGAAATCATCGAGGCACGGCTGTCGAACCCATCACAGCCGTGCATATGAAAATCATGTCCATCACGTAACCGGCATGCACGACCATGTTGCACCAGATAAGACTGTGCATAAGAAAATCATGTGTCCGCCATGTAACCAGCATGCACAACCATGTTGCACCAGACACTGTCGTGCTTCCTCTTGCACATTTCTCAAAACATGGCCTGTCCAGGCCGTGTACAACCTGACACGGTCGTGTGTTCTTCAAAGAGGATATTATTGTCCTCTTGACGCACAGCTCATCTCAGCCCGTGTCTCACCAGATACGACAGTGTATATCTTGTATACGACCTATCTTCATCGTTTTAACCTTCCACGATATTCTATTATATTAGATATATCGTTATCCACGAGGGCGTGGCCCTCACAATCCCATTAGGGGATGGACCCCCGTACTTGATGAACGTACAGTCTCCTACTTGTTGAATACTTCACAACAATGGAAGCCATCCCAACAGCTAACCGTCACAAACCAATCTCAATTACACACCAATTGAACTTTAAATGATTAACTGTCTTCGTCTCAACCTTCTTTAGGATGAAGTGATATTGAATGTTGATATGCTTCGTACGAGAATAGTATGTCGGATTCCGAGCAAAAAATAGAGCTGCTTGATTGTCATGCTTGAACTTCATGGATTCAACTTGAAAACCAATCTCACTACTTAGTATTCGTAAGCATACAACTTCCTTACTAGCATGAGTTAATGCCATGTATTTGGCTTCAGTCGACGATAGTGCCCCACATTCTATCTTCTACTCAGCCAATTAATTGTTGTACCAAACAAGGTGAAAACATATCCACTAGTAGACCTTCTTCTCCCAAGTCACCACTCTAATCCGCATCAAACTAGCCTTCAAAACGAATATCACTCCCACTGTCTGTATCTTCAAAACGCAACATGTAATCTGAAATGGCTCGAAATTACCTGAGAACTCTCCTCACAACTGATCCATGCTCATTTTCGGGATTTAACATTTACGGCTCAATACTCCCACTGCATGGGCAATATCAAATCGTGTGTTAGGCTCATCAAGCGGGATCCCGCACTTGGTAAGCGTAAACCACATCCGTTGTGGATGTGAAGTGTTCAACAACCTCAATATTTTTTACAATGTAAATAATAAAACTTTCTTTGCAACAATGAAGTCAAATTGGCACATGAATTAGAGCATGTCAAATAGACTAGCTAAAAGTCTAGGCATTATCATAATATAGCAAATGGAAAAAAGAAATAGCAGCAGAAGCTGCCAATTAGCTGTTACAATGAATTAAAAAATAGACAAGTTTGTTTTTTTATATTTTGGTTTTCTTGAATATTGGCTCATACTGTTGTTAATGGTAGCTTCCAGTGCTGCTTCCATTAGCCGTATAGCGAAAGATATAGAATGTTTTAACTCCAATGGTCACAAGCTTTCAAAGCAAATTTTACATTTTGTCAAATTGCATGTCATATTTAGCAACAAAATAACTTTTACTATTTTTCACTATTCATGAGTCTGGATCAAAATCTCCTTATACAAACAAAAATAATCTCAATCAATGATATGGCTTCATCCTTATTATTGGTTTGGTATCGTGTTAAATTATAGCATTCATCTTATATGCTCCACATCACACGATTATTAGTCAACGCTTCAAGCCCCAAAAAGAGACATTCGCATGAGGAGATGTGTTAAAGATATTAAACACACATAGAAATTTGGATAAACTTACATCAATATAAATAAATCATGGGTCTTTCTTCTCAATTGATTTTGTGAGCCAAATGTTTCTATAGATTGGTCATTGTGATATAATTTATTGGGAGCAATGGATTTCGAAAAATCCTTTTGAAAAACAAAAAAACCTTCGTCTATATTTGGAGAGGTCTGGTGCATGTTTATTTTGGGAGAACTAAGTGGAAGAGATATAATAGCTAATAGCGGTTTTGTGTGGTTGATTTTGAATCAATTGTCCTGGTTGTTTTTGGTGATAAAAGAGTAGATAACAACTTTTTTTTTTTTTTTTTTTTTTTTTGGGATAAAAGCATTAAAAACCAAAAAGAAAACAAAAGGAAAAAATGGCCTCTTTTCCCTCTTCAAAATTAGACAGAATAACTGATTTAAAATCAATCACATAAATTGATATCAAAACACAACTGAAATCTAATCGATCAAAAGCAACAATAGAATCGAGCGAGATCCAATCTCAAACTCTAGATTTTCTTATCTTTATTTCTAAAACTAAAAGCTAATATCGGCAGATGACTGCTCGCATGCTTAAATAGTCCGTCAAAAACCCTAACAAAATTACAAAACCTCCATTAAGTGCCACTCATGGGATTAACATAAAAATGGTCAAAACCCCATCAAAACAATGTGTTTTTTTAAGCTGATTTCGTGATCGAAGGTGACGAGTTTTGATCCTCATGTCGTTTCGATTGAAACGGCCAACTTTCATCGCATTCCAAGATTATGACCTTGGATTTTTAAAAACCCAATAATAACATGGACCGTCTCATGCATTACAAATCCCAACTAATAGTCATATTTTACGGTTTTGATTGGATTTTTTGAGATAGATCCTGTGTCACTCTTTATTCCATTCAAAAAGAAAAAAAAAAAGAATAATCACGAAATAAATAATCACGGATTTAATAATTTCAGGACTAATAGTTCAAGAATTTTATTCTCTTCTAATCGTATCCTCGAGACAAACACATTCATAACGGATAGACTTCTCTGTTTCAGTCTTACAAATCCACACAGGAAGCAAGCCCACAACCACACACCTTCTTTAGAGCAACTCCAATGGGCAATATGATTTACTGTAGACATAGTTATAATTTGGACATGAAACGTGTTGATTTGCAATATCTTGTTAATGTTGATTTATTAGTGTTATTTTAGCATTTTTTTTTATCAATGTTCAATAAAAAAAAAGGCACATATGTATGGTTGAATTTCATGCTTTTGATTTTTGGGTTTTGCCTTCCAAGAGTTGTCAAAATACGAAAATGCTATCTTGATAGCCAAATAATGGACAAAGTATATCAAAATTATAATTTGACACAACTTTTCAAACCCATTATTGGAGTGAAATAGTTGGAAATTGTTGCTAAAGTTTTACTATTAACAAGTCATTTGCCATATATATATATATATATATTGCACTTGCTCTTACGTGGCCCATATGTGCCAGCAGTTGAAGCAGGCTTAAGCCCACAGAAATAAACAGAATCGGTTACTTGGGCCCAGTTGTAATCACTTGATATGGGCCAAAATATACATGAGTGAGGCCCAAATCTATCGAGATGCTTAAATTTGATATAGGCCCACTGAGTTATCAACGCATCATTGGTGAGTAATCCTTCGTCTATGCTTCTGGTTGGGGTCAGACATCTCCTCAAAACGCGCAACAGTTTATCCTGCCAACACCCTATAGGTGTTTTGATTGTCTAGTTTCAATTTCCATTATCACAAAAAAAAAAAAAAAAAAATCCATGTATATCATAACATGAAACAAGGAGCCCCTATGGTTCCCATGACAGGTATCTGTCCCAACATATATGCATCGCTATAGTAGCATCTGTTACTTAATCTTGAAACATTTACACCTCATGTACATATAAATTATATCATGATTATTTGAATTTACGGATTATTCGATTGAGCAAAAGAAATTTTTTTTAGATTTCCTTTTAAAAAAGGAAAATGAATTGTACCATGGTCGGCATCTCCTCACTAGTATCTAGCCTCGACCTCAAGCCCCCTAAATCTCATTGGTACAACTTATCAATGTTAACGATATTTGATTTTATAACTTGTAAAATTCACCACAATAACATATACAATAAATAACGTTAAAGTAAGTTGAACCATTAGTAACTTAATCTGTCAAGAGAGATTAATTTAGTGATCAGCAACCCTCTTCGTCTAGCCGTGTGGTCAAAAGGTAATCATGCACCATTGCAGGCACATGCGACATTTAGGCCCGGCAAATTGATAGATCCTCTTGATTTCATACGATAACATTATGCTAGTATATTACATAGAGGGTGATGTAATTAACTAGCAATCAAATTCCTAATTTAGTACTAAAACATGGAACCGAATACCTTGCAGCGAGACCAAGTCAGTTTCCTTTTTGACCCAAAGCCATCACCTTGACCATTCAGCAAGCTTCAAAGCCTCACATTCCCATATATATATATATATACTTTTTTATATCATATATTCCCTAATCCGAAGCTTCTAAGCTCCATAGTTTCTCCAACGTGACTAAAAAAACTCTCATTTAAAGGATATATATCACAGGTGGCAGAATCAGAACCTTTTAACAATCCCCAAAATCAATCAATGGCTTTATAACCGTTGAGACCATGAACCATGCATTGCATGCAATGTGAAACCACAAGCGTATAAATACATGACCATATATATCCATATATCTTATAAGTTCACTGACAAGGAGCCAAAACATATATACACAAAGCAAAAGAAGGGAGCCATATTGTACATATATGGAGAAAGATGGAGGAGGAGAAGTGAAGTATAGGGGAGTGAGGAAAAGGCCATGGGGGAAGTACGCGGCCGAGATAAGGGATTCGGCTAGGAATAGCGCTCGAGTATGGCTCGGTACATTCAACACGGCAGAAGAGGCAGCAAGGGCATATGACAGGGCTGCTTACGCGATGAGGGGCCAATACGCCATTCTTAACTTCCCTCATGAGTATGCCCTTCCAGTCGGAGGAGCTAGCGCGTACACTAGTGGTGTGTCGTCCTCCTCTCATGGCGGCGGCATGGGAAGTGGTGAGGGGAGATATGTTCTTGAGCTGGAATGCTTGGATGACAAGTTGTTGGAGGATCTTCTTGATTTTGGGGAGAAAAACAAGAAGTGATTATGCTAGGCATTTTAAGTTACAAGATTGATTTGAAATCATATATAGATGCAACTTGCAAGGCATTTTGATATCCGGATGCAATAAGTTTGGTTTCGGGTTAACAATAAGGTTGATGTAACAACAAGTGCTAATAAATATAAAGATACATTGGTATTGCAAAGTTATATGGATTGACCGCAGAGACGTCTAGTGCAGAATGTTGAGTAGGCTAACTAAGCAGGGAAGAAGGTCTGAAAAGTGAAGATTGCTGAATTTGATTAACTTTGCTGAATTTGCGGGATGATAAAACATGAGATTATATTTATGGATTGAGGAAGGCCATTTGAATAACTTTTTTTTTGTTGAAATTGTCCAATAGAACACTATGCTTCATTGCTCATATCTTGAATACATACTACAGCTCTGGTTAAGCTATGATTCTAATCCCCAATATCATGACACTCTGAAACAAATTTCGCTAACACGTGTGCCATTTGAATAACTTTTGATTTCAAACAATTTGATGCATTTGAGAATTCATCGGGAGAGTGAGACAGAAAAAAAACCTCAGACGTTTATGATCAGTTCAGGTATTCTTATATAACAAGTCGACGCCGTAACAAAGTGAGGAGGCAGTTAAGCATATTTCAAGCTGACACTGGAACAAAGTGGGGAGGCAGTTAAATATATTTCAAGCTAACAAATGGTCCGACGGTTGGGTCATCGGTTTTGCACGGTTTTCTACCCCAAACGAGGCAAAGAGGTAACCCGGACCATTTTTAGGACCGGGTGGCGGGTTTTCCAGTCGAACCTCCGGTTCGGTCCGGGTTTAACAACCTTGACTCAAGCAGCATATCCGCTAAAGATTCTATGTATCTTAGCCATTACAATTGCAAACGGTTGAAATTGAATAAAAACCCTTGAAAATCCTAATGTAGTAAATCCTGATAAGATCACACATTGTGCCTACAAGAGTGGAGCGTATTAGCGACCACTGTTTGCGGTCATAAAATGCTAACTTAAGATGTTTTGCGACATCGACTTGGGACTGAAACAGGACGGTGCTAAAACCTTAGTGACAAATTCACTTAGTGACCGATTGGTAGCTAATTAGTGACTGCGACCATTTCACGTCGATTAACAACCAATTCACGTCGATTAACGACTAACTTTATATTGCAGTAGTTGACCTGCATTTCAAGAACAAAAATAGTTGAAAATCATCTTTGTCTGCTGTATTCATACATTCACACTAAAAAACCCGTTGATTTGGGACAGTCAATTCCGTCGCAAATTCCGTAGCAAACAATATTTAATGACGAACTTGCGTTAGGAACATTCTGTACCTAATCGCTAAATCAATTAATGACAGACGTTTTGAAATCTATCGCTAATTAGCAATTATTTCGTCACAAATTAGCGACAAAAAAAAAATCAATCACATAACACATTGCTAGAGGGTTTATGATGGAAGGAGGATGTCGACGCCGCTAGCCTCTGCCACGGTCTGAGATGCCGGATCCGTGTCTCTTTTCAACTGTCGACGTGTCCCAGTGTTGTTCCTCTGAGGTACCTGTCGTTCTGTGTGAGTGAACATAAGCTCTTTTCTTGTACGTCTTAAATCTTCCTATGGCCTCTTCGAATGACATTATCTTAATGTCAAAAAATTGTTGGATCCAACAATTAGGAAATATCTATCAGGCACACAGTCGAGTAGTTTCTTGACAAGTACGACATCGTCAAGATCCACACCAAGGTTGGAAAATCTGCTAGACATATCACTAAGTTTTCCGACGAACTCATCAATCGACTCTTGTTCTTTCATCCGAAGAGCATCGAACTCACTCTTCATACAACAAATAAAATTATTGTCATCGTAAAATTGTACAACAACCACGTACAACAATGTTCTATTTAATTTTTGCACTCACGAGGGTTTGATTCCATGACATTCCAACACTCCAATAAACAACACCTTAACAACAAATAAAATTATTGTCGTCGTAAAATTGTATAACACCAATGACGGATCCATCATTGATAACGGTTCTGGAATGGAAAAGTCATAACTGTTCGGTATATTGAGAAAAATTTTGTGACAAATTTGTCTTAAATTTGGGCCCATCTTTCTTTTACCTCCATTTCTCCTTCTCTCTTCTAATCTCCTTTGTCGCTCCCCTTTTGTCCTCACCTATCAACACCGAGATCGTTCAATGGTTCCGGTGTCGATAGGTTCAAAATTTTATGAAATTTGAGTGGCAGAAGCATAATAGCGAGAGAAATCGAACACTACATCTTTGTCGTTATGCTCATCAATTTTTAGCGTTTTTAAACCATTTGATGAAGTTTTGGATCATTTTTATGTTTTTTTATAAGTTTAACATGTGAATATTTTTGAATAATATAGATTTAGGAATTTTTCTATTATATATTTTCTAGTCATTAGGGTTTTCACTAGATAGATTTTTTTCCCCACAGAGATTGAATCTGATTTCCTCCTTCAAGAGAAGAGAGACTTGATTCTTTAACTATCTTCGAATTCTATTTGGCTTTCTCTCTTTGTTGTTTGGCATCATTTAACACCATATCTCCTCTTCTCCCCAGCCACCAACCATCGCCTCGTCCACCGTCGTCCACCGTCGTCTTGTCCACCGCCGTCCACCACCATTCCTGCCTCCTGCCTCCTCCTGTCCTCTCCTTGTAATATCACCTGTCCAAGCAAACTGAACAAAATATTGAACATTATTAGCTTGAATAACAGCTGGTTCAAATAGAAAGCACCGGATCAGCCAGTGCTCACCTGAGATTTGCAACCCCCACTATAAACAATAGCAGAACTGGGAGACAGAGGTCTGAGATTGAACAGTAATTTCGTGTGTATAGATCCCGAAATCAAATAATGAACCAGGGTCCCCAAGGAAACACATCTTCCCAAGAACAGCCTGGCTCATGTTAATCCAAGCTTGGTAAGTTTTCGTGAGGACAAATGCATTGTTACAGTATAAGTAATCCCTGCTGTAATGGTCGCCTTCCTGAGAGCAAGCTTGTCGCCAACATGCCTCAATACGCTCAACGGAAAATAGATACCAAAGTGCTCCAGCAATCTGCATTACAACACATATACAATAAGAAACTCCATTCCATAGGGATTTCCGGAGGTTTAGAGGATTCTCAGCATATTTCGTGTTCAAATACAGCTAGTAAAGGTTCAAGGTTAATATAAGGAAAAGTTAGGCCACATGCTCAAAGGGAAGGGTGGTTGTGTAGTGCTTAGCTGGTCGGAAATGCACAAGCTACCTCACTTTTATTTCCACTCAATGCGACTATGAAGTGCCGTGACTCACATTGATTCCTTACACTCGAAGCTATAGCTTGCTCTATTCACCAATGGCTTCAACCACCAAGGAGCTAGCTCATGAAATCCTCCCCTGCATCAGAGTTTACACCGACAGCACCGTCGAGCGCCTAATCGACCCTCATCGACCACCTCGATGTCGAAAATCGTCAAGGTCGTCCGAAGTCGACCACCAGCAGCCGAGCAACCCACACACAACCAAAGCGAATAAACCCCAATTTCGCAAGCAGAGATCGAAGAGGAAAATTCATCGAATCGAACTGACCATGGCGAGGTACAACAGAGTAATCACGGTATTCTCACCAGACGGCCACCTGTTCTCGATGAAGTACGCACTCGAAGCTGTGCGCAAGGGAGGAGATCCAGCCTCAGTTTCTGCCTCCCCAAGACGCCTCTATTCCCCGCGCCACTGCCACCTCGAGACGAACGGAATCCAGCCAACGGCGAGCCTGGATCTGGCCACCCATGAGTCCAGAGATGATCCCCGACATCGACGACGTTTTCCGGACCACAGCTGACCACCCCAGAGCCGCTCTCGCCCAGATCAAATCTTGTCAGCCACCTCTCGCCATGAGACGCCACCAGCCATCATCGACGAAACGACCCCAGCAACCCCGAGCCCGGATTCGGCTACCCATGAGCCCGGATGTGACCTTGATCAACGAACACGAACCATCGCTTGAATCAACACGATTCGTCATCGTCGCCAGCGCATGATGGGAGCTTGTCGTCGTCGCCAGCGCGTGGAACAACCTCGCCGGAGCAAGCCCCGACCACCGGCGGCCCAGATCCGGCCGTCGCCGGTGTTCTCCGTCACCTCGATTGAAGTCCCTAAGCTCCCTGTTCTGGTTCTTGTTCAGTGAAGAAGAGGAAAAGGAAAGGGAGGTTTATTTCGTGCGAACACGTAGGGATTATCTAGATATCAGCGTACATAATATATAATTTTTAAAACTTAAATATGTTATGGGAATATTAATATTTTTAATTTTCTCGTAGGTATAAACGTTACGAAGAACAAGGATTAAGTTTGGGATTATATAAAAATGACAAGATAATACATATCGTTACCTTAAATGAAATGTTTGGATGTGTTGATATGATTTATGTGATATGTTTAATCACGTAATTTACATGTTAATAAAAGAAATAAAATCCTGAAATATTGGATTGTGTTGTATGTGAATTGCATGCCTAGAAAGATAACGATGCAACCTGTATAATATTATAGAATATAATAAAATTCCTGAATTTCTAAATATTACTTCCTCTTAATGCGTGATGTTCTGTGCTGATTGGTTATTATTTTATAACAAATCATTAATCCTGAAAACTCAAGAGAATGTTACAAAATATAACGTTTATGAAACGCCATGGTAATCGCCTCTTATACATATTATATATCCGAAATCTTGAATTATGAACGCCATGATAATCGCCTGTTATACATATATTAATATGATTAATTTCACATTATATTCCTGAAATCTTGAATAACGGACATCATGATTATCGCCTGTTATACATAGATTAATATGATTAATTTTATATTATATGCATGAAATCTTCAATTAAGAACACCATGGTTATTCCCTCATCTACATGGATTAATACGATTAATCTCATGTTATATGCCTGAAAATCTTGAAATATGAATATCGTGACAGTCACCTGCTGTATATGAAAATTAATGTAATTAATTTCATAAGTACATGCTTGAAAATCCTCAGAATCTGAAAATCCTGAATACAAGAAAATGCTTGAGAATCCTGAGTATCCTGAAATCATGAACATGAATAAATTCTTGTAAATGACATTAAATGAGAGAGTTACTGATCCAGAATCAGCGAGGAAGGGTGTGTGATAATTCCATTCGTGTGCACGCAGTGACATCCATTGATTATCGTAATTGGGTATAATTAATCATCCAGAGTCTTCTACAAAGACAATCCTGTTTGTTTAATTGTTATTAGTACAGTCATACTAGTAACATATTAAACTTCTACTGTAACTCCTCTCATGTCAACAACCTGTAAAAACCATTATAATCAATATAACATGAAAGAGCATGTCATTAACCTGTAAAAGTGACGACAATTAATATGACATGACAGAGCATGTCATTAACTTGTAAAAGTGACGAGAATCAATATGACATAACAAAGGATGTCATTAACCTATAAAAGTCACGAGAATCAATATGATTTGACATAAAATGCATAAAGAGCCTTTAAAAGCTTTTAATAAAGACTAATGATAATGAAATAATGATTAACCTATTTGACTTGAGTTATTATTATCCTGTATGTATGCATACGTTCCTGCTTGGCATATGGTTGCTCGGTGTTGTTTGCATTGCATCCTATTTGTGCATGGTAAACGCATGATATAATAAGAATGCCGGACTCCTGCAATGGATTTGTATCCTGTGTTACTGGACTTTCGAGCACACAGTTATATGTTTTTAGATAATAAAAAATCGTGGAAGGGATCATGACAATACGATGATTACTAGATTCGCCTTTCTGTAATGTTTTGCCGATATTTCCAGACGTGCGATTTTCATGTAATTGAAGACTTGTAAGTTGGATATTTCTTGTTAGTGTCCTATGTTTCTAATCCTTAAACTTCTTGTAATCCTGTCGCCTTACTTTAAAGGGACTTTGGAGCTGTGGTAACGCCACATGTCTGGCAGTTAAGAGACTGAAAATCTTAGGGGTTATAGAATGATATCAGAGTAACCTTGCGACCGCGTACTGGATTCGAGATCCTGGGTCAGCCGCCTAGCAGGGGAAGGTTTTGGGTATCGTACTGGACTTGTATAGTGCTTGAAGTCGCAACGAGTACGTTGCGTTTTTGAAGTGGGCATTTATGTAAGAACCTGCTTAAATGGTTTGATAGTACTACATATATGAATAAGGTGCATCTTCTTTTTCGGTAGTCCATCACTTTAGAAATTTATAGTTAAGCATGCTTAAAGTGGCCTAATACTAGGATGGGTGACCTCCTGGGAAGTTTCTCAGGATGTTTGTAAGTGAGGATAAAGCACACTAAAAGGACTAGTGTTGGTGTGTGGGGTTAGTACTGAGCCTTAAAAGTGTTTCTTGGTAACGACCCGATAACGAGGATTTCCCGGGACGTTACACTCCTCTCGAGCTATCGTCGCACCCAACGTCCCCCCTCCCCATCGCATCGAGCCGACATCGCTAGCCATAAGCATCAGCCACCATTGCAATCTTGAATTTATTAGATGATTTGTTTCATCCTTGTGTTGATGGGGTTGTGTAAGCGGGATTTGATTTCAGTAGATTGAGTGTTGATTTCGAGGTTAGGATTGTGGCGTTTGGTTTGTGTTGGAATTGCGTGAATTGGACGATGTTCTAAGTTTATGGCATAAGTTTCATTATTTCATTATTCTCTTCGTTCCAACGGTACATATTTCAAGATTTAATTTATTACGATCAATATAATTTTTTTGTGAAACACTTATGATAGAATAAGTTATAAACTTTAATCCTGAGTCATTTTAAGATTTTTCTAATCTCGTTAAGAATAAAAACGGAGTATTTCGTAATCCGTGCTCTTGCAAAGTTGATGGTTAAGAGGAAATAACTTTTCTTATTAGTATTTGTGTTATCAAAATAAAAAAATTATTAGTTCTTGTGATTGATGAAGATACGAAGGGAATCAAGTGAAATGACTAGTTGGTTCGGGTGATGAGTACTTGAGTTTAGTATGAATCAAGTGGCGTATGAATTAGTTTGGTTCGAGGTTTGGTTGGATGATAAGAATGTGAATCAAGTAACTTAAATTTGACGAGTAAAAACAATCTTTATGTAAAAGATTTTATAAGTATGTCAACAAAATTTGGTACGTGCAGTCGCCAGCATGGCAAATTGATTTCTTGTTCGATTCTTAAGATATGTAGATAATTTGTATAGGATGAGTAATGTTTTTCCCAATAGGGATCTAATATATGTAATAGTGTTGTATTTGAGAATGTAATTATTCCTATGTTGTTGCCCTCGTTGTAAATTTGGAGGGTTGTAAATCAATTATTGTACTACTCTACGCTAACTAGAGTTGAATTACTCTAGACTATCCAAAAAAGTTACGAATATTGTTGATTTGTTGTAACGATGTTATTAAACTAGCAAGGACATATGTGACTTCACCTCATGATAATCATAAAAGGATTAATCACCGAACATTCAATTGTTTAGTCGAATAGGAAACTTGAAAAGAGTTCTCTACTTTATCATTTATTTATCCACTTACTCTCTATGGGAGCATGTTGATTAAAACTATCTTGTAACAAAGATTAAACATGAGAGCATGAATAATACAAACACCAAAACATAAAAAGGTTTCGTTTCCTTCGATCAAGTATAACAAGTATGATTAAGTCAATTTTCATTTAAGTCATGTGAATGGTTAACAAAACAAGAGTAAGTGACTACATAAGTAAATAAACAAATCCAAATCTCCTAACATGGGTTTAGCCTAATCCACATTATAATAAAGACACAAGCTTATATTGTATTAGTAAACAGTAGTTGTTGTTTGATGGGCCAAGCGGAACCCCTCACTGACTAACGTAGTGGAGAAACGATGTGATGAATGAAGCAGTCGACAACCTCAACAAATGATTTAGGATGACTTAGGATGATCAATTGTTGAGAATATGAGGTAGTGGATTCAATCTACCACTTGTAAGAGCTTGGTAGGAGCAACTCAACAAATATACGATAGAAAAATAATGACACGAACACCAACATTTTTAACGTGGAAAATCTTTCAAATCAAGGGTAAAAACCACGGGTTGTCAAGACCAATAAATCAGCTTCACTATAATCAAATCAGAGTACAAAACATACATAATCAATTGCACACAAACGTGCAACCAACCAACCAGAAAACAGCAAGACAACAAACTTGCAAATAGAAACAAGAAGATAAATAACCTCAAAAACCTAAGACATTGTCGAGGCAATATCTCACACCTCCGAACTCGTCTTGACGATCCAACCGTTCAGAATGAATAACTGGATGTCCAGAACATGCTGAAAAAAATTTCATCCCGATATAACGATGAACGAATAGGAAAATACGATTTTTACGATGACTGTGTTTTTGGTGGCAGATTTCCACTTCTCCTCTTCCTTGTATAATTCTACGCTGACTACGTATTTTGATTTTATATACCTGATTTTGCTTCACCGGCTTCCTTGTTTTGTATTTGGGTTTTGGATTTTGGGTTTCCTTCACTTCCTAAGTGAGCCCAACAAGAAAACCCAACATCAATATGCAACTGCGGTTTTGGGTGAAAGTAAACATGGTGACCTGACTCTCCGATGGATGCTAATGTCTTGGTACATAATGCTGGATTGGCCAGGGAATTAAGAAGAGGAAGACAAAGCAGACGTGGTTGTGGTGTGGCAGGAGGCCGATTACTGGATGGAGCCTACAAAACCTATGTGATTATCTCCGCTTTGTGTGATGCCCTGATGTCAAAGCAAGGACGTGGGGTATTTCGTAGCCTCTTGGTTGTTAGGATTTCTTCGGTTTGTTTTGTAAGCGGACAAGACATCTGTACTGGGCATGGCCTATGATAACGCTAATTATTAAAAAAAAATAAAGAAAGAAAGAAAGAAAAACCACGTATTATTATAGGCTTCCATGAATTAAGTTTAAACCACCCTAAACGGTTACTTCATCAGTTGGTAATTGACGAACTTCATTTTTTATTGTATCAGTTTGACCTCTTGCGTTCATACACTCATAGTAATCCTATGAAGATCTTTATTTGACTTTCACGTAAAAGAATTACTTGCAAAACCAAAGGCTAGTATTGAACTGCTTCTAGATGTGAAAAACGGAAGTTGAATAATAGCAACAAAGAATCATCCCCGCGTGTAGAATTTTTATTGCATGGTCGGTTATGTTGAATGCCATTGTGTACGTCGGCGCAACTATTATAATATTCCATGGCGTAGGTGAAACATCTGTATTAATTAAAGGTCTAATTGCCAATCACCAACTATATAGTTTGTTCTCAAACCGAAATCTCAACCGTATTCCAAGTCTTGATAAAAAAAAAAAAAATGTCTGCAACCAAGCGTTCCGTGGTCGTGACCCTCGCAGCTGTGGTACTGATCATGTATTATCTCTTGTCGCTTGCAGCGGCTTCTGATCTCGGCTTCCATGATGAACCAGGTATACCCTTTCTTCCTGATCCGCGCGAACATCCCTTCCCATATGCAGACCCATTGGAGAGACATCATCATGCATTCCCGCCAGAGGCACATCATCAAGCTTTCCCACCACAGGGCCGCCATGATCATAGTCGATACGCATTCCCTCCCCAGGGACATCATCCTTACGAGTTCCCGCCAGAGGCACATCATCACGCTTTCCAACCACAGGGCCGTCATCATCATAGTCGATACGCATTCCCTCCCCAGGGACATCATCCTTACGCATTTCCGCCAGAGACACATCATCACGCTTTCCCACCACAGGGCCTCCATCATAGTCGATATGCATTCCCTCCCAAGGGACATCAGCCTTACGCAAGGGCGCCACGACCTGCACATCGTCATGGGCATTACCAGCCACATTTCCCAGGGTGGCCTTGGCATTGATTTGAACTAGGGGTCACGCTATCATGTTGAACTACACGATATAAATAATTAAAGCATACGTACAGATGTTTGTTTCCTCATGTATGCTTTTCTATTTTGTCTTATAAATGGCCCTTGTTTGGGTTACACGTACGTGTTCATGGGGTTCTATAGCTACTCCCTCATACTTTGTACCATATCATTTACTAGTATATGTCATGTATTTTTGGATATCTTGCTGTCATTTCATTTCTATCTTGCATCATATTTATGATCATCACAATTATGTTGAGCCTAGGTGTTGAGTTTGTCAATTATTTTACATCCAACACAGATGTGATCACGCTCATCAAATGCGGGGATCTACGTCACATCTCAAGAGATATGTCATGGTATCGTTGCTAGAAATGTAACGAGATTGGACACTTAAAGAAGGATTGTAAAGTACGTCTAGCACGGGAAATATTAATTTCTCTAGTTCAGGAAGAGAAGACGAACGTGATATGTATGATGACCTAAGAGAAAAGATTATAATCACACTTTATTTTCATTACTCTAGCTCCAACGGATAACAAAGGCTCTTTGCAACCATCAAAGGCGTCTTTGTATTTTTGAGCATTTCAAAGAAACCTTTGAATTTTTGAAAGCGGTCTTCCTCGACTTCAGGTTGAGCAGTGTTATGCTCGACATCCATAAATCTTTTTTCTAAATAGTTTTAAAATATTCCACGACGAAATCCGTCGTAACGTATCAATTTTTTCATTATTTTCCTTTTAGCGAAATGTTTTGAAATATTTAGAATAATTTCTAAAATAAATTATATTATATATAGAATTATGCGACGGAATCTATCACAAAACTTATATTAATTTCAAAATTTTAAGTATATTATCCCTATTTACTTTTTTGATGGATTCCGTCATAATTTTGTTTATTGTTTATTGTTTTTCCCTTTTTTTTTGTGACGAATCCGTCATAGATATTTTGATTATGCGACGGAAAAAATCCGTCAATTGTTTTTTTTTTTTTTTTTGTCACAGAGTTACTTTTTTTTTTTGTGGTAGTGTTTGGAGTATAGACTTGGGAAATTAAGGTGGGTTGGAGAATCAAGAAGGGTATATGAGGGAGTGAGAAGAGGGAGTTCGATAAGGTATGGGTGGATGTATTCGGTTTGGTTGGAAGGAGTTAGTGAAGAATGGGGAGGTGAGGAGGTGTCGGGAGGTGAAGAGTGATGGATATGGGAGGACTGGCGGTGGCGGAGGGGAACCGGGCTGATGGTGGTGGCCGGAGATATGGAGATATTGATAAACTTTTATCGGTTTGGTTTTGAGTGTTGCTATACATCAAAATACTGGTGCCATAATTTATGGTGACAACTTCCAAGGACGTTATTGCAGGTTTGCGGTAGGGGTTTTTAAACGTAAGTATCCGTTTTCAAAAGTTACAAAGAGCCTCACATGATGTAGTACTCAAAAGTAAGCTATGGAGACGCACTGTACGGAACTCGAGTTTTCTCTATAATAGTATGCATTGTAATAGCACCTTATATCTTATTAAAACAGACAGTAGTAACGTCCACATAACATATGAGAAGATCTACAAACAAAGAAAGGAAAATCAACCCGGAAACGGGCATATAATACTATATATGTAAATACTGAAAGTACGCAATATTAGGTGCTACAACAATGTCTGGTGCTGGTAAAGGACTCATATCTAGTCCAGATTCGCGGGCATTCCTTTAGGGGGATATGGACCCATGTGATGGCCGTGATGACCGTGATGACGATGATGATGACGATGATGGCCATGATATTTCGGTGCCTCTGCAGGTTTCGGAGGGTGCGAGTGATGGTGTGGCTTGTAGTAGTTACCCTCGGCCACGGCCGAGGAGAGACAATAACTGGTGAGAACCGCCATTGCCATGAAAACAATGAAGAGCTGCTTTGAAGAAGGCATCTTCTT